>JAOWBR010164258.1:0-11971 GCA_028571145.1 Dionaea muscipula
ATTAATATTTTAATAAAATTTATTTTTTTAATAATAATATTATATTAAATAAAAATAAAAAATAAAAAATATATAATATTACAATCAAAATTTTTAAAATTAATAAATCGATATAAATAAGGCTAACATTAAGATAATATTTACCTGCAAGGGAGTGACGCAGTTGATCGACGCTCATTCACCTATTCTCGAGATCCTTGGTTCGAACTGCGCCTCATTAAGTATGGTGAGAATGCCAAGGGGAACAGTTAGATGAAGACCCTTATAAATGAACCTGAGTTCCTTGATCTCCTGTGGTTACGAGCCGATCACCCTTTAGGGTGATTAATCGGGATATGTGATTTATGGACTATTACATACTTCTCAAGATTCAAAAAAAAACATTAAGTTCATTTTAAATTTTAAATTTTTATTACTTTTTGTTTGGTTATTTTTTTCAAATACTTACTAACAAATTAAGAAGATAAAGTGCTTGTAATACCGAAAATAAGATTAACAATTAATCTATTATACAAAGAAAATCAAATTTTAAAAAAATCTCCCTGTAAATATGTCGGGATATTTTGTTCACCCCATTAAATTATGTATATAAAATAAGTTGTGTAAAAATTTGAAAAAGAGAACAATTGCTTTCATGTATATAAAATAAATTTATGTAAAAATTTGAAAAAGAGAACAATTGCTTTCGCCTGAGAGACGACCCCACTAAATTATGTATGTAAAATAAGTTAATGTAAAAATTTGAAAAAGAGAACAATTGCTTTCGCCTGAGAGACTACCCTTGATCGAGATGTAGAGAATTCACGCAACGCCTTTAGCAAATCGTATTGGGAACCGACTCCAGGAGGCCAGAAACCAGTCAATGCACGAAGCTAGGGAACTATATATACACATATCTTGGTCTCTCTCTGTGACGAACCAATACTCTTCTTCTCCTCAGGTTAGATCAGTTTTGTGTTTTAACTGGATTGATTACTGAAAATCGAAGAGAAGCAATATACAAAAACTAACCGTGCGGAGAAGGTCATTGCTTCTTTGAATGACCAACGGGGAACTTATCTTCAGGTTGCCTCTGCCACAGGTAATAGGAGGCTTCTATCCATCGAGGGTGGACAAGAAGCTTCTTCTGCTTCAGTGCCCACTGAGACTTCTCTGTTCCAGGATCCAATGAGACCACGTGTGTCACGGAGTCGTCGACTTCTCTTGAGCACGAGGCACCCAGCTGTTCCGCCAGCTTCCAGTAGCGGTCCGCATCAGCTCGGTAGTTCATGGGAAAGACCCGGCTGAAGACCATTTTGCAATCTCTGAGGATTTCCTGCCGTATTCTTCTTAGCACCTAGCAAACACAGAGTTCAAGGAAGGGAAGCCTTGAAAAATCTATAAAATAACCGACAGTCAAATCAACTAGATTAATTTCACTTTCAGGTTTCAACACCAGAAAATAGCATGAAGCTTGTAGGCGACCTTGTCCCAAACAATATGCACCTGTTACGAACCATGCATCTTCCAACAATGACTTTGGGGGAACCCTATGTGAGCATGGCCTCAATGCATGAAAGTTCATTTCTTAACAAGGGGGTTGGGGATTGGGCTATTGTTACCTGTCTCACATCTTTACTGGCAAAATCAACTCCATCCACCTAAGAGAAGATCCTTCTGAGTTAGAACAGGTATCTCAAGTACAAATAACAAGTTGGTGAAGTGACATCGTGGAAGACAAACAAACCGGATCAAAGAACATGCTGTGGATTCGCCTAAGAACTCCCAAAACAGTAGCAAGTGCACCATCCGACTCGTTCTCGTCATTCTTCAACTCCGACAAGGACTTAACATTGAGGTCAAACTGGCGACAACTTGAAGCAAAGAAGTGATATCTGTCCATTAATATCAAGTTGTCCTTGTGGTTCTGCCAAACCTAAAAATAAGAATATAAACAGTTAAACACCACACCATTTTGGCCGGTCACTTTTTGAATTAGCATAAAATGTCAAAAGCTACAAGAGTGTCAAACTAAGTTGGTGACACCATATTCAGCTCCATCTGTAACGCACTTTCATGCTTAATCTATAATAACATCATCGACATCTGGGAGAACGCTATTAAGCAACTTTAGGACAAACCAAAAAGCATAGTTATTTAACAGGTTCATTTGATTTTGGTTTCCAAGATAAGGCCCTTTCAATTGCAGTAACAGTGGAGAAAGCATTGTAACCAAACCGAGCACAGGATCGCTGTAAAGAGGGGATCTTGCTAAGGAGACTACCCAATCATATAAGCAAACTTCAATAATAACAGGCTCATTTTAAAGTTCCTTATGATGAATATTAAGAGATGATGTTGGAGTAGACTCTGCAGATTGAATTGTTCGCTAATATGAGGTACCATGCAACCCTGAAGATTAACAGCAGTTCTCTTTCTCAACAGAGCCATCACCAAACTGAACAAAAGTTTTCAAGTAGCCCAAATAACATGACTGACAAACATACCAACATGACACATATACCAAAGTAGCCAAACAAAAAACGGGACGAAAAATGCTCAGCATGATCAACGAGAAACTGATAGTAAGCTCAAACAGGGATGATTGAAACCTTGTATCAGAATATCATAATGCATGTACCGTAAAGTAACATAATTGTATGAAAGACAACATCAGTTAATTAGTAACATCTATCTATCAAGAAAACAGGGGAGGAGAGAAGAGTAAAGTGCACTTACTCCCTCTGTATCATCAAGAATAAGAACAGCACTTTCATGCCCCAGCACTACATCCAGTCCCTTTTGATGCCTCTGGGAGCAATCAGCTTGGGAAATCACTCTCGACTCAAAATACTTCTTCTCAGGATCAAGCAGCTTTGCCATTTCCAATGCATAAAACTTTTCGCCCATTGTGTAAATGTACATCTCAAACATGTTGCTTGCTTCTTTGAGAAATGTGCGAACAAAGGGTCTTAATTTCGTCATCATTCGCATTGTATTCATTTGGAATAAGGCTCCCTGGGAAATATCTGTAAATTTTAAAAATATATTACCTCACGTGACAAGTAATGAAATAGGAAGCATGAAACCCAAAGTAAAAAAAAAAAACACCAGTTCAATGACAAGAATCAAACTGCAAACTGTATCCAACCCAAAGAAAAAACAATTCACTAACACAAGAAAAAACAAAGATTGTGGCAGAGAAATTCATAGTGCCAAAAACCAAATGTGGGAGGGAGTTTTCCTTTCTTAGAACAACTCCAAGCGAAGTTGTAAATAAGGTTGTAAACCTCATAACTACCAATATACAACCATAATGATAAAAGATGGCACTCCAAAAGTGGTTGTAAAACAAGTTGTAAAATACAACTTTTAAAGTTCAAGATGTAAATTTACATTTAAAACTTTGAGGTTGGAAAAAAAAAGGAAAATAAATGGTAGTTGGGATTTAAAACTCATGGTTGGAATCCAAAATTTTTATAACCCCTATTTTATACTATTCATGGTTTCATATATATATATATATATATATATGTATGTATATGTAGAAATTTATTACATTTTGAACATATCCAACGGTTGGATCATCCAAAATCATTTCGGAGATGATACTTCCTTTATAAGGCAAAAATTGACCCAAATTGGCCCAACAACCGTTCGTATGAAGCCACTCTCGATATTTTTTCTGACGAAATTTTTTAACCGTTCCTTATTTTTCTATTTTCTACGCATCCAACGGTTCGGATCGTCTAAAAACATCTCATAACGCAATCGATAAATGTGTCATAACATGTGTATATATAACCCCATTGTGTGTGTGTGTATATATATATATATATATATATATAAACAGAGCATGGTAATCCTCTCATACTTTCTGGTTGCTTTGTAAGTAGAGCTCCGAGAACCATTCCATTACGAAGCCTAGAATATTTTTCATTATGTACCTCAAAAGCACTAGTTATCTACAATGAAATAGAACTAGTGAACCACTTGGGAATAGAATGCAACACGGTAAAAGGGAGCACAGTGTGGCTTGATAGCTTTAGATGCATAAAACAATATGACAAATAAATTATCACACCTGCAGAAATGCAACACAAGTGCGTCTTAATTCATGAAACTAGTAAAGCATCATGGCAAAATTTGATAATAGGCCACACCTTGAAGAGAGTCCGTCTTATCCTTCAAATATTCTTCCACTGGTGTTAGATCATCCAACCGAGTAGAATTAAGGAGTGTGTGATCCAAATCTAGTACCAAATAAAGTTTCCGATGGCTTAATAAATTTTTCACGTCTGCATTGCGTAATCGAGTGATTTCATCACTTGCAAGCTTCAAATCCTGCAATTACAGAGTGGTTTTACTGTTATCGATTTACTTCCTATCACGCCAAAATGTCACCATAGGATGAAACAGGATATATAATCAGCCAATAGCTACACCAGTATGCCACAAGAGACAAAACAAAAAAATTCCATTCAACAACGTGAAATGGATTATAATCATTTTATTGATCCATCTTGGAATCAATTGAAGGCAATCTATACAAATGTTGCCTAAAAAAATTTCTTGGGAAACAAGAAATGAGGTGCAAACAGATAATGTAAATTCATCAGTCTGCTCCACTCATCTCATGATAGGGTACCTTATGGATGTACCCAAGCGCTACACCAGCTACATCATCCATCCTTTTACCACACCTTATGCACATGTCTCTCAGAAAACCAGGATGTGGGCAGAGATTCTTCGAAGATACTTCTGCACAAAAAATGTCACCATGAATGCAACCATAACAAAAAGAATGGTGCAACTAAACCAAACCATAGCATTTTCCATGCGGATTCAGCTAAGAGAGAATATTAGCTATCAGGAAGAGATAATCCATATCAAAGTGAATGTCAAACAAAGCAAAAAAGGAGATATCTTCTAGCTCCCACCTTGCATGCCTGCTTATGACGATTAGCAATAGCATTGACTATATGGCAGTAAAAGAATCCGGTGTATAGAAAAGGCCTCACCGTTAAAGAAATAACCATAGAAACAAAGGAACTCACTCTTTTTTTATTGATCTATATTTACTACTATTTTGCTTACCTAGTATCAATACAATTTCTTATTTCTGACATGGTTAAAAAATAGAAACAAAAATGGAGAATGCAGGTCATATACACTAGAATCAAAGAGCAAAGTGAAATCAATTCCCCTATCCGCAACATCCAAAAAGCAAAAAGAAAGATGTTGATTGTCAAATATCGAAGATTATCAGTTGTGGATACAATACCTATATCCTGATCAACAGCATTCTTTGCGATTTCCAACGAGTCCATCTTACGCTTTTTACTCCTGTAACCAGAGTGTAAAAATTATTTCAGGATGGCAATTGGGTTATTGATTATAGATACAAATACCAGTGTGGTCACTATCATAAACAAATCCTATCATCTGCATGTCATGGTCCACAACTCACTAGAAAGAAGAGAACCATGATTCAGTATAGGCCATCTGATAACAGAAGCCAAAAAGGCAGAATAGAACTCAAAGTTCAAAGCACAAAAGAAAATGAAAGAACATCGGCACAACCATGCAGGAGAATTGTCTTGTGGTCCGGTTCTTAGTTAGTAAAATACGGGACGGATATTAAACGTAAATAAGTACGTGTCCATATTATACGGTTTCTGTTTAAAAGTACGGGTAAAAAAACGAGTAAAAAAACGTAGATTTTTTAAAAAAAACATATACGTAAACGTACGGGTATAGTACGTTTTAATTTTAAAAAATACGGTAGAAAAATACGGCTATAAAAACACAGTGTATACATATAGACATTTAGGATTTAAAATAATAGAAAATGTAATTAACAAACTGTCTATACATATTGTCAAAAGTAGATAGCAAAAATATAATTTTTTAAAAATTAGAAACTAAAAACATAAACCCCTTCAATATTAGATATTTTTAAATTTTCAAATTACACTAGAATAAAAAAATTTGACTAATATAGCACCAATACCATTAACATTATAAAACACTAGCTTTAGATTACAAAAGGAAATCAAATATTAAAATCGATTAATAAATCATCAAAAATTCAGAAATGAGAGTAAAAAGAAAAATGGTTAAACATGCAAAACCGAGCAAAAAAAAAAATTAGGGAAGAGACAATACCAAATTGAATCAAATTATTTACATTGAATATGGTTATTATGTAATTTTTTTCAAAGCTACATCATTGATAAATGATTCAAATAATCATATGGTTATGGTTCAAGATTCAAAATAAGAATCGAAACTAAACTACTTTTTTTTGTATATATAAGTATATAACTCATATAAGTGGATAATAATATATTTTCTATGTCAAAATTAGGATATGGGCTGATTTTTTTTTTTTATCAAAAAACAAAAGTATTTTTACAAAGTATTTTTCAATAATATGCGTATTATTGAAAAATACAGCTAGACTCAAAAATACGCGAATTTTTCCGTATCTTTCACATTGATACGGAATACGGGAACATTTTACAAAAAAACGTACGTACGCGAAAAATACGCAATTTAACTAACTAAGGTCCGGCTAAGGCTTCAATCGCTAGCTCATTTCCTTTCCCGATACTCATCTCAAAAGTGATTCAAAATTAGAAGAATGCATGATAAGAGGACTGTGCAAGTCACAAGAGGGAAAGATCCCACCAAAGTTGCACCATTCTTACGCATAAAGATACAGGAGACACAGGTCCTGCTTTAGTATGACAGAAGAAAATTAAGAGGTAATATGTAAAATAAAAGACAGCTGATATACCTCTCAACTACTACATCCTCCTCCTCTTGATCATCATCATCCTGATGTGATGGTTCACCAGATGAACTATTTAACTCCGCAGCAAGAAAAGCAGCAAAATCATCACTGCTAGACGAATGCACAGGGGAGTCGCTAGCAACACTCATCTGCAAAAAAAACATGAACCCAAAAGGGCATGTTTCACTAAGAGGAGATGTGGATTCTTGTGTACACTTGTGTACAGTTAATCTTAAGTTGGTATAGGAGATGTATGTGCATTGGGATTTATCCTGCCCTTTAGTATTACTGGGTCCTTTGGTTCATGTGTTACCTCTTCAATTCCTGAACCCCCAACATGTATATATTATGCATACTATCAATAGCATGAGGTGTGAATGTTTTGCTATATCTCCACCTTTGTAGACTCAACAGAAGATATTAACCACAAGAATGTCATAGTAAGATTTTACGAGGCAGATTTCTTGAGGAGATAATGGGCACATCAATCAACAAAAGAGAGGTGTCACCAGAAAAAGAAATTCTAGAAACAATTGAAAGAAAGCAAGTTAGAAAATACCAGAAAAAAAGGAAATTAACAGCTTATTCATCAATCAGCTTGAACTAAATCCAGCAATTCGCATCATATCCCAACACTCGATTCTCCATCAAGGAAACTACATCTTTGGTGATATTGCCAACAACCAGCTAGTCTGTTCACAAAAAGAACTTCATTAGGCAGCTCCTACTGTGAAAGCAAATACCAATATGGAGAATAACCTTCTTATACTCCAAAACCTCCTCCTATTCTACAGTCATAGCTACCAACTCCAACACTACAGGATAATCAGCTCCACGGAAATTACTCCCAAAACCATGGAATATTATCACTAGCACCCTTGCATCTCTATTTTGAGGTGAGGACTGGAATCTACGTTGTGGGTTATCATGACAAACAACTTCTTCCAGCACAATAAGCCATACATGGGCTAATTCTAACACCTTTGCTGAAGAAATCCCACATCCCACCACGATCACTCAATCTTTGCTCTCTTCCCGTATGAAGAGGATTTGAGTTAGGGAATAAGCTACTTATCTAAACCCAGCAAAGGACTCCATCAATAGCAGAATCTGCCTGCCAAAACTGTGAACAAAACTTGGAAATCTAAACCAGTGAACATTATGAGTAGCTGATGTTGTCGATAGTGTCACACCCCCAAACCCGGGCGTGACCAACACGTGACTCAACAACCCTATCCCATGATATGCCACGTAAGCCTATGGTTACAATTTAAAATAAACTTGCATTTATTACACCTCAAGTACAAACACAATATGAAACCTCGTGAATTATCACAACTAACTTAGACAATAAATCATCAAATCAAGAAATCGCTAACAAAGTTCAACTAAGCATGGTAACTCAAACCCAATCAGGGAATAACAAACCAACTAAAAGAACAATGCATGCAACTACAGAGGTCTTCAATAGTTCAATGAGTCCAGTATCGCCGCCGGCACCATCCAATTCATCGGTCTATCTACAACAATAGGGCAATAAACCCAGGGCATCTAATGAACTAAGGGGAAACAAATGACATACAACGGAGAACAGAAATGCTAGTGACAAGGGTTGACTCATAAGGTCTCAAGTCAACGTTATGTACTCAACTCGCAAATAACTAAGAAGATTCAAGACCAGAACTGCGAAAACAAGAGTACACCACAAAGATAAGCTCTCGCAATGAAAACCGGGTATTCGCAACATCAAAGGCAAGAAAACCAGATAACCGGTATGGTTATCCCGGGTGTCACGCTAAGCTGATTAGGGTTCAAGTCAATGGAATGTACATTGTACACCATATCTCCCCTCTTCCCTTAAGCTCCCTAGGATCACACTCTATAACAGTTTTTTCCCTAGAAAGATCGGAATCACCTCGAGCATGTCTTTACTTTTTCCGACTCGATAGGTCATAGGGCTACTCCCTGCAGAAGGAAACCCCTACCCTATATAGTATATCAGTGGTCAAAACAGTCTCACGGCACATCAGTGAACAATACACAAGATTCCAACGATCAAGCACGAATGTGCACAAGAGCTGACATTGAAGGATTTAAGAGTTGTACTGTATCAACAAGCACAATCATCAATATCGATAGCTTAGAAACACAACTCTGGGAATTCATGATATAACAATCATTTAATGATGGTAAAACTCAATCAATGTATGAATGGATATACAGTGTATGTCGGGTGTATGAAAGCCGAGGATGTCAAGGAATCATTTGGATCTAATAAAAAGACAAGTACACTACACACTCACCTCGTAGTTGAGTGAATTACTCCGGATATTGACACGGGCTCAATCAACAAAATGGTTAACTGAACAAAGGTAAAAGCGTCCAAATTAATGGAATATCCCTCGAGTTGCTCATAACGTAGTAGTTTGCTAGCTAAACAACCTTAAACCTACATACCTCAGTTAATCCCCACTCGATTATCCTCAAATTATTAGTTATCATCATTTTGTCACCACCTCATATTCACCCACACGTCCACATAAAATTATATTTCACAATACTACCCAACCTATAATTATAGTTCCCGTCCTAAGGAATTCACAGATCATTATCACAAACATTATACATACTAATTAACCACTCTACATAGATACAAAACCACATATACGTCATAATGTCATATGCATTAGGTGTCTATAGTAACCCCTTTATATTTACCACGAAATAATATCCATTGATTTACATAGGTGTTCCATGCATCAAGTATTCCAATACATTCATGCTTATATACACAGGCTCATGCTTCCTATGTAGGTGTATCCATTTGTGTATTTCCTTACATATATACGCTTTATATGCACCTAATTATATACACCCAACACTCACACATTTCCATTCATACACTCGCACACAAGCCCATCCACGGCAGTAGCATTGTCGACCACCAACACCTGAAGCTGCTGGCCATCCACCCATCAACAGACCACCACCAAAATCGGCGGTCCCAGCCGCTAGGCTCTGTCACCGGCCAACACTTCAGGCTGTCGATCGAGTGCCGACGACCAATCAATGGCCACAATTCAACAATCGGGGAAAAAGTAATAGCCAAATCTGCAAATCAACGAATCAAGAGTGAAGAAGGTTACCGGTCAAGATTCGTCTCAAATCCGACGAGGTTCGCCGATTTCCGCTGATTTCAAGATCGCCGGAGGTCTGCTTCACCACCGCCGGTCGTCGCCGGACCTCGTCGCCCGCTGCCGTCCCTCTCGGCCGCCTCCCGTCGTCTGGATGAGGAACAAGGGAGTCGAAGTTGGCTGCCCTTCGCCGTCCGCGGGATCTCGCTGCGGTTGTGAATTGCACTGGAAGAAGATGATGGCTGCGGTTGATCCTGCTCGGGTGTCATAGAAGATTTAGGGCTTCGGAGATTTTAATCTCGTCTAGAGTACACTAACTATTTTTTCTTTAAAATTTGGCTAAAATATCGATTCTCTATTTTAGAGAATTCCTATTTTAATAATTTATCCTAATAATATTCTCTATTATTTCTCTATTCCATTTAAATATTATTTTATTATAAATATTTATTTGAATAATTATTTATTAAAATAAAAAAATAAAAAAAATAAAATAATAATATAAAACTTTTAAGCAGTGAATAATGGCTCCCTAAAAATAAGGATTTTATTGAAAATGCTCTTATGCTATTTAATAATTTTAATAAAAGATTACATATAATCCTTTTTTCTTTTCTTTTTTCTTGTTTGAAAATGAAATAAATAAAAATTAATATATTATGGATGATAAGCGAAAAATAGATTAAAGTAAACAAAAAAAATCAAATAAATCTATTTACTTTACACATACCCCTACACACACAATTTACTCAGCCTATTTCGATGACGGTGGAGAGAGATAGGGGTTTGAGAAGTACCGTGGTATCCTCGTCGTCGGAGGACGACGGCGCCGTCGACAGTGGAATATTGCTTTTAGATTTATAGCAGAATAAGAAGCGAATTACTTCAGACACACCTCTGAGATGTGCCTGATTTTTTTATCATTTTTTGATATAAAGATACTACCATTTTTCTTTCTTTCTTTTTTTATGATACGTTACGGTCGTATACTAACGTTTTTATTTTGATAAAAGTATTATATACTACCATTTTATCAAAAAATAACAAAAAAATAACAAAAAAGAAGATACAATCAAGTCACATTCTTGTCAGATGGGTGTACCCAAAGAAATTCTCAATGAGCAAGTCCAATAATGCTCAAATCGCAAGGGCCATAACCAAATTCCGATAAAAATATGCAAAATTCCTATGTCTAATAGATGGTCATTTTACCATCCAAATTTTGACTCATCCATTTAACCAGTCATTTGTGCCACCTAGGCAACGTATTGGACTTGCTCTCACGCTCACGCTCAACTATCGTCTTTCTCTCTCATTTATTTTTTTCATCTGCTGATTCATTCATTCTTCCTCTCGTTCATTTTTTCTTTCTCTTCCTCTCGCCGGTTTTCATTATTTCTGCCTCATCCCTCCGTTCTTCATTTCTTCTTCATCTGCCGCATCTTCTCTTATTGTCGTGTCTCTTTTACGGACAGTCGAGAGACGATGAAGGGAGATAAAGGAATCCGAAGAAAATTAGTCAAACCGACCTCAATTCAACCTCAATCACTTAAGCTTAAATTCTTTTCATACAACCTCGATTTACTGGTTCTTGGGGTTGATTTTGTGAGAATTAACGATAAAAATTGGATTTTAAATGTTGAATTTTGTGGGTGTATGTGACAACAGTGGTTGGAGTTGTGTTCCATCCTCTTCCAGCTAAAAATCTTCTAATCTTCTTCCAGCACTTCTTGTGATATCATGTTATGGGAGTTTGATTAAATTGTTTTATATTATATTCTTGTTTTATACCAGTTTTATTTTCATTGTAATTGTAATTATTTTATATCATTTTCATTTTAATTGTAATTGTTGGAAAAACTGGACGAAAATACAAATATAAAATTACCTGAATTTTCGGCTAATAATGCGGAAGCGTTGGATCGATAAGAACCGTGACTAGACCACGCGCACGCCGCTTGATGTGAATATGAACGTCGAATATCTTCTGTCTCTCTTCGCGGGAATCCTAGGCTACTAGAGTCTAGGATGAATTCCACAATCCAAGAACCACCTTCGC
>JAOWBR010164269.1:0-11969 GCA_028571145.1 Dionaea muscipula
TTTCATAAAACAATCTCATTTATTCATAATAAACATTGTTTTATTACATGTCTTTAGGATAAAATCCTAACAGACGTGAGATAGCCATTGCTTGGGTTAACAATTGTCACTTCGTCCAGATGTTTATGCACTCCAATTACCCAGTCCCCTCAATATGGCCACATTGGTATGAACACGCATCGCCGACGTCACGAGGGTGGATAAAAAAATATGAATTGAATTTACGTTTATAGGATATACTATTTGATGCTCGTAATTAATTATCATTTGTAATGTATATGAAACATATTAATGTGAGTAAACAATTTTGTACGTGGCTATAAGGTAGTATACTACCGTATATGGAAGAATATTACAGTAGTATACTACCGTTATGAAGGTTTTTAAAAAATAAAAAATACGAGTTTACGGACCGTAATATATCTTCATATACAGTAGTATATTACTGTATGATCACGTACAAAATTTTTAAAAAAGATGACCAGACGGTAATATATTACCGTATATAAAAATATATTACGGTAGTATACTACTATATTAATTAAAAATTCAAAAAAAAAGGGATAAAATTATCAAACACATATCTCGAGACAAAAGTGTGCCCCTTGGAGTGTGCCTGAAGCTCTTCTCAAACATAAAATCTCCCATTTCTTTAAACATAAAATCTCCTGTTTTCTTGAGCGGTGAGCGCAAAGTAATTAGGAAAAGAGAACAGTGTGAAGAGGAACTAGGAATCCCGACGCCAACACGATAGAGAGTTGACTGATGCCCATCACCTTGCTCATGCTGCCTTCGGAGATCGAAGATCATCGAGCAAGCACAAATCCTTATCTTTTGCCTTTTTTTTTTTTGTCGTTGAATTTTCACAATTAGGAACATTCCATCCATTTGGTTCTTCCAAATTTGGGATTTCATTGGAACCCTAATTGGTTACTGATTAAGAATCCATCTTCAGCTTCCCTCCCCCCAAAATCTGTCGTCTGAAGTACGAGTTTAAGCTAACCAATTGGAAATGGACTGGCTTCGGTTCGCAGTGTGAAATTTGGGTTTGTTTCTGAATCTTCGTGGTTCTATTTCTTATCCGGTGCCCTAATTTGTATTAAGTGAATCATTTTCAAGTTTCAATGGTAATATGAAATCAGGGTGTCCTTTTGGGGGTGCCCTTCTTTGATGCTGTTGTTTCGATGGGGTTGGCTTTTTTGTATCATCATCTGTTGGATTTCTGGCCTTTTTCGTCCTTGAAAGCCGATGACTTGAAGTTATCCGATAGGTTAGTAAAGAGGCTTCGTGTACCAGAACACACTAAGCAGTTTGTCTTTGCGATCCCCGAGCCGGACAAGGGATCTGTGATTTACATTGTTTGTGCTCAGAATTTGTCTGAGAGATCAGCGAGAGATGTGGAGTATCTAATTAGAGAGGTTCGTCCTGATGCTGTGCTTGCTCAATTGAGTAATTCGACTGCTTTGGATACTTGTCAGTTTCAGCTGAATGAGTTGGTGGATGATAATAAGACTAAGAGGAGTGATCACCTTGTTCCTACCTCCGCCTTCAAAGTAATGGTGAGATGCCTTATAGATAAGGTGAACAAGGAGAAGTACGAAGATATTGCTGGGAATTTGGTTCTGAAAGAGATTTTCGGGGTTGGATTTTATGGGCATTTTTTTGTTGCAAAGAGGATGGCTGAGGAGTTAGGATCTTCCTTCTTCATACTTGAATCTCCCTCAGTGATCAACCCTATTATTGAAAATGGGGGAGTTGACAACAACAAGTTTACAGCTTTAGCCCTGGAGTGGAGTAGTAGTAGTAATTTGGTCTACCCTCAGAATCACACTCCATTGTCACCAAGGAGGCTGTTGTCACCAAGAAATGATGCTCAGTTGGGGATGTTGAAGAAGACGCTATCCACATCCGTGGCTTCGTCATTGACACATCTTATTGTTTCTCCTGATTCTTCAAATGCCGAGCCTGAGCCAACAATATGCAACAACTATCAGCCTCCGCCGTTTGCTCAAGTAGTTTATCCTTTACTACTGGATCTACAATGTTTTTTCTCCGATATTCCAGCTATTGGCCGTGCATTGGCCAATGCTCAAAGGATGCTTCTTGATATTGAAAGAGGAGAAAATGTGGATTCCCAAGTCCTGTCTGAAGTCTATGCCTTCCAAATCGCAGTCGAAGGATTGAGAATTGCTTTGAACAATGCTGGCCGTCTTCCGATGAGTAAAATGGTGGATCAGAACCAGAACCAGAACCAGAACCAGATTGAATTTGCAGGACTTTCAAGAGAGGAGAAATCCCATTGTCTTCTTGCTCAAGCTCTTCGAAGTCAGGCTAAGAATTACAAGAAAATAGTTGCTGTTGTGGATGCTAGTTGTTTAGCAGATATTAGGAAACACTGGAACACCCTTGTTCCTGTTGAAGTGACAAATGAAGTTGAGGAACTTGTAGTGAGCCATGAACTTCATCTGGAGGAGGCGGGAGAAAAGAGACGACAACGGTTATTAACCGACAAGCCCGTAGTGGCCTTTGGGGCGGGGGCAACAGCTTTCTTGGGAGCCTCATCCCTCTCAAAAGTTGTTCCCGCATCAACGGTCATAAAAGTTGTTACGATGAATGTTCCGGCTACTCTTAAGATTTTTCTCTCTCACACACACAAGGCCACTGCCATTGCACTGAGTAAGATCCTTGGTTCAATGAAAGTGGTGGCGGTGTCTCCGGGGTTGGCAAGTTCTGGGGGGGCCAATGTATCTACTGGCTTCAAAGCAGCAGCAGCTTCTGCAGAGAAGATCCGTGTCGTCACTCATAGTGTGATTGCATCCGTGGAGAAGACGAGTTTTTCTGCCATGAGAACAGCGTTCTATGAGATAATGAGAAAACGGCGTATTCAACTTCAACCAGTTGGTTTTAGGCCTTGGGCTACCTTTGGATGTAGTATTGCTACCTGTGCAGGTTTGCTAGTATTTGGAGATGGGATTGAATGTGCTGCTGAATCTCTTCCCACTGCACCCTCAATTGCCAACTTGGGTCGCGGAATTCAAAGTTTGCAAGAGGCATCTCTCGCCGTAAGAGACTCCGGCAGAACTAAGATTCAAATGGCCTTAGACTCCTTTATGTACAGGTTCAAAGGGACCAAGTTTCAATAAAAGAATTCCAGCTGCCTGCCTGAGCTCACATATGTTTTCATAGATAATCAGTCACTTGCAAATACAAATTAAGCTGGTATGTGATATTGTGATGTGAGTTTTTATCTTGGCATGGCATGCTTTCATCTTTGTATTTGCCAGAATGTGACAATTGTAGTTGTCTAATGCTTGCTTTTGTTACCTTTGCTGATTAACTACTCTCATGCAGTGTGAGTATGTGTATAAGAACATAGCAATAAAGATCACAGACAATACCCAAAATAAAAACTCGATCATCTAATAAATCATAAGTTGTTGACCAACATGTGATAGTGGAATCTGTAAAATCACGACAACAAAAACCATAATTCAAACTACGCAATATCATATTATGCACAACAATTCATCAACAACCAACTATTATCATTCATTCACATGAGAAAACAGACCTATATGTATGAGAAGACATAAAAATATCATCCTATTCCTTGTCACAATAGAGAGCATCGTTTTTCTTTCAATTCTAGTTCTTGCGGAGCAAAGCTCCCTCCTCCCATCAACAATGGCAGACCCAAATAAGTAATGCTAATGAGAATGGTCCTGCATGCTATGCTTCCAGTATATTATTGCTCCTGCCCATGAGGCCGACCGCAGAAGAAGCCTTGTAGAATGGATGTTCCAAACCCAGTCATCTTCTCTGCAATTTGCACGAGTCATTACATTGTACGAGACATTAATAAAGCATAATATGCATCAAAGACTCAACCTAATGAAACTTTGACTAACAGAACTAAATTATAATTCAATCTTACATCATCCTCAACAGTAGTGATGCCAATGAGAAGGCGAAGCTGTGATGGAACCAAGAATCTAAGTAAATCCAATAGGAAGGCATGTAGCTGCCTACAACTTCAACGAAAGTCATCACGGGATTGGCATAAGCCCGAGAGGATTTAACAGGAATATACAGACTGCCAATGCAAGCGCAGATAAAATGCATTTGCTACCACAACAGCCAACAGACTAGATCAATCAGATTGGGCATCCAGCATCGATTTCCCTGCATCAACATCAACAGATTCAACACATCTCGTAGTGAACTCTACATCACTAAACAATTATCAGAAATACACCTTTCTTGCGATGAATTTTTTTTTTTTTTTGGATTTTCCTGTGTAACAGGATATTATCCCTTGTCACGTAAGAAATGGGCTACATACTCATGGTGCCGACTTCTATGGTGTTGGAATAACTAGCCCAATTGTAGGACCTTCACCATCAATACAAGTTATAGTTAACCTAAAAGTGAACATATATTTTACTAGGAGTAGCCCGTGACAAATAAACTCCACTCCCTTGAATCAGTTAAAAACAAATGCATTAGTGACAATAAATCTAAGTCATTGGATTTGATGTGAATGGATGGTTGACATTGGATGTGAGTGGTAGTGAGCAATGGGTGAATAGTGGATTTATTTAATATTTAACTTTAGTGAGATTTAATCTCAACCGTGAGTTGTGTTTGTGTGTGTAAAATTTAATCTCGGCCGTTAGTTGTAGGAGAATTCAAAAAAGCGTTCCATTGTGTTATAAAAATTAGTAGTGTAAATATCAGATTAAATGCATGAAAGCTTGCATATTCATCCTCTTGCACAACCAGGTAACCCTATTGTTACCATCAATGTTCATCCCAGGTGTCCTTTTCCTGTTCATGCTTCTTTTCTACAACAAACAGATAATATCAGCATATAAAAGTAACATATTATCACTATTTTGCACAAGAAAACAAAAACGCAATAATAACTGTAAAACACTATTGGGTCAGAGTGAATATTTTAAGCTTAGGAAGAAACCTGATAATAACTTATGAAGTTAACTCCTCAGTGAATTCCACCATTAACTTCCTTCAGTAATGTTCAGAGTTCAGATTACTTCACATCTGAAGGATTAACCTGGCAAGCCCAAAAAAAAGGGGGTGAGGGGGAATAAGTTACAGATTACTGAAATATGTACAAGAGGACAATCCTGCCTTAACATGTTAAAAGCAAAATCAAGAGATAAAAATGATAAAGAGCCAAATAATTTGCAGATCAACAAAAATCAACCTAGAAAAAGGCTTCAACTATCAAATGAAAAATGAAAAATTGAACAAATACATTAAAAGGAAATCATTGATGGCACCCAGAAGATAGAGTAGGAGAAAGAGAGAGAGAACTTAGCTAACATCAAAAGAAGCATATTACCTCATCATCAAGCAATTCAAAACTAATATTTTACTTTATGGACATCTCTACAGGCTTAATATTCCTCCAGCTATTAGAGTTTACCACCAGCAGCTATAGATCTTGAAACTGGGAAGTACTAGGGCAAAGAATTCAAGTAGGTTCACAAATCAATTTTGCTAGTTGCACTACTTTATAGACTACTTTCTGGACTACATTTCCTAATTAGAAAAAGTGGATGAGGGTCCCATCTTTTGTTTTTTTTTTTTCCTTTGTCACCTTTCTCATAGACTTCATCCACTTTTCCTGATTAGGAAAAATAACCCAAAAAGTAGTCTACAAAGTAGTCCAACTAGCAAAACCGCTCGCAAATAGCACATTGTCAGCAACCTAGCCCATTCACTGTTCAGACACACACCCTTTGCTTTGTGGCACGTGCAGCATGGATGGACGCCATACGACAAAAATAATCTGTGTAACTAGACCACACAGTGATCAAAGCCTTACTTCAGAATGACCTTTGCTATTTTATAAGAAATCAGCATATGAGATTTAGGAAAGCTGAGAAAAGCTCACTCAAATCTAGGACGCAGAGAGAGCCAACTCATATGCAAGAACTTGTAACAATTTGCATGTTAGGTTAATTTGATAAACTACATGCGTAAAAGTAACAAAGAGGGGGAGGAGGGAACAAACCATGTGGCATGTAGTGTAGGAAAGTTGAAGAGCTTCATCCCACCGACCAAGTCTGATAAGTCCTAGGATGAGGTGAATAAATACACTCAACTCACAGATGCCGCCCCTCTTAAGCATGTCAGAAAACAAGTCAAAACCTTCGTCAACCTTAGATGCATGGCAAAGACTCTCGATCAACAAAGAACATGTACTACTAGAAATAGAATGTTGGGACAAAGATGACATCTCTTTATACAATTGCACAGCTGTTTCTAGTCTCCCAGCTTTGGTAAGGCTATCAATCATAATGTTGTAAACAGGAGTGACTGGGGCATCATCTTTCTCACCTACAGCATCTAGAAGCCCGATAGAGATTAGAAATTCCCTACTGAAACCTTCAACGACCTTCTTATAGCTGGCTACATGCATGGGCCAATACATTTGCTTCATCTCTTCCAGCAGCTGGTGAGCATCATCGAGCAAGCCAACAGAACAACAATGGTTAATCAAAACTCTATAGGTTACATAATTTGGGAGACAGCCTTTTTCTCCCATCTCCCTAAAGAGCTTGAGGCACTTGTCAACTTTACCAGATTTCCCAAAGCCATCAATAATTGCAGTGTATGTTACAACATTTGGATGGCAACCTTTCTCCTCCATCATCAACAGAAGTTTATAAGCCTCATCTGTCTTGTCCAATTTACACAGGCCATCAATCATCTCAGTGAAAATGACAACATTAGGAGCACAAGAACTCCCCAACATCTTAGATAAGACTTTCAAAGCAAGGTCCAGTCGCTTATCTTTGAACATCCTGTAAATTAAAGAGCCGTAAGTATGTTCATTAGGACTGTAGCCATGCTCCGACATTTTGGCAAACACCTCCTGCGCTTCATCTAGTTTCCCTGCCTTGCAAAATCCATCAATAAGAGCATCATAAACAATGTGGTTAGGCTCACAGCCGTTTCTTAGCATTGCATCTAGCAAGTCTCTTGCCTCCCTCACCTTTTGGGCTTTGCACAACCCATCAATAAGAGCCCCATATGTAAAAACATTTGGTTCGTTTGTGTTAGGATCATTTAGCCTGAAATACATATCTACATGGGGTAGATTCCCTTGCTCAATCATTCTAGCATAAATTTGGCATGCTTTCTCTATATTCCCTGCTTTACAATGACCATCAATCAAAGCTGTATATGTTACAACATTAGGCAAACAGCCATCCGACAACATCTTCTCAAAAAGCTTGTCAGCATCAGTCAGCTTCCTAAATTTAAGGTAAGCATGGATTAGAGAAGTGTAAGTCACCACATTGGGAGAACAATCACCCTGTATCATTTCATCAAACCACTTTTGTGCCTGCTCAATCAGACCAGCCTTACAGAAGGAATCAATCAGTATACTGTAAGTATACACATCTGGAATGATGCTGTTTCTCTTCATCTCTTGAAACAAAAGGAAAGCCTTCTCAATTCTGGAGCTGTTACAAAGGATCTCAATTACATGAGAGTATGTTGTCGTATCAGGCACAAATCCCTTGCTCATCATTTCGTGAATAACTTTATATGCTTGATCAAATTTTTTGGCTCCACACAAGCATCTGGCAAAGTTGCAAATATTAATCTTATTTAACAATACACCTGCATTGAGCATTTCGCTGTATACTTTCTCAGCCAACTCTAGCGCAGCAGAGGTGGGTAACTCTCCATGCCCACAGATTCCACCGATCAAAATATTATACACCACATAACCCGGTTTGCGGCAAGAATCCTCCATTTTCTTGAGAAGTTCGTAGGCATAGGAGTAATCTCCTACTTTACTAAAGGCATGGACTAGAGAATTAAACATTTCTCCATCAGGATAACAGCCTTCAGTCATCATCATACTCAATATTCTCTTGCACCTTTCTAATTGCCCTTTCCTCAAGCATGCACGGACCAGAATCTGATAAGTTGCAACATTAGGCATATAAGAACTGCATTTCATTCTGTTCAAGCACTCCATAGCTTGATCAAAAAGTGATGCTTCGCACAGACCATCTATCATCTTCATATAGAGTGCAGTGTTAGGGACAAATTCCTCCTTCTCTATCAATTCCAACGCCTCACTCCAATTCCCCGCCTTGGAAAGGGCATACACGAAACTACCCAACACGTACAAATCCAACCGCAATCCAAGACCTGACATCTCATCGTGAACTAATCGGGCAGAATCCACCCGATCAGCCTCCAAGAAAACCTTAACCAGCATATTGTACGTCGTTCTAGAAGCCTTGTACCCAAAATCCTTGAGTCTACCTAGCTCCTCCAATGCAGCATTCCACATACCATGCCTGCAACACTTCCTGACCAACACATTAAGCAATCGCCCCAAGACCTCACTGTCATCATCCCTAATCTCTAGAAGAAATTGCTCAGGTACTCGACGATTCCCCATCATCATCAACTCAAGAAGCGCATAGTAAACCGGCGCACTGTGAGAATACCCAATTTGTCTCCCAGCCCATGAGAAAAACCGAACACCCAATTGGGGATTCTTAACTAGCTTCAACACACCAGAAACCAACCCTACATCCAACTTCTCCCTGAACTGCCGAAGGAACCTCTCGGTTTCCTCCCCAAACACAGTACCTGCAGTAGTACCGTTAATGGCTTTAGCGATGGAAACAGCGTCGTCAGAGAACTCACCGGAAGCGGCGGCGGCGGTATGAAGATTAGGAGTGGAGTCCGACGGCGGGGAATCATTGCGCAAGAACGAGAAGTCCTCGGGGGAGACGGAGCTGGTGGGGTGTTGATCGGAAGGGAAGGCGTCTTGATCGAGTAGGGGGAGTAGGGTTTCCGGCGGAGAAATGGTGGAGCAGGGTCTGCGAGCGTGGAGGAGGAGATGTCTGGTGCATGGAAATGGAGGATGATATTGGGAGCTTTGAGATAGAAATGGCGATGAGCTGCGGGTGATCAGCTTCGCCAATCTGCTCATTCTTTCGAGGAACAACAGCCTCCCTCGATGGTCTGATGAACAGGAGTGGAGAGGCCATTCAGCAGGTGAACTGACCCGAGGAAGATCCCTCTCGCATTGCTGGGAAAATCGAATGTCATGTTTTATATGGAAAACTACTTTGTCCATTCACCATTGTGCGGATTATTTTATCTTTTAGGCTTTTATATAGGTTAATCCTAAAGCAGCATCAATTTTACTAAACATAACATATTTTTTTTAATAAAATTTTAATTTTATCACAAATTTTTTAAAAAAATTATCAAATTATTATTACTTTATATATATAGTCGAAAAATATTTTATTTATTTACGTTCTCAACTTTGATAAAATTAACTTTCTTTATTTTCTTATCGAGAGACTATTCGACGATTGTTTTTCAGATCAGACTACATTCGATTAGGGGTGGAAAAAAATACCAAAAATACCGTACCATCCCGTACCATACCGGTACCATACCAAAAAATACCGAAATTTCGGTTTCGGTACTGTACCGTACCGAAATACCGAAAATACCGAATATTTGGTATGGTACCGGTACCTAAATATTCAAATACCGATACCATACCGAAATACCGAAAATACCGAACAGTAAAATTACCATACCAAAAATTACCATGCCAAAAATACCATACCAAAAATACCATACTAAATTTGGTATGGTATGATATTAGTGCCAATACCAAAAATACCATACCAAAATTGATATGGTATTTTCGGTATTGGTACTAATACCATACCATACCAAATTTAGTATGGTATTTTTGGTATTAGTATTAGTACCATACCATACCGAAAATTCGATATGAATACCAGTACCATATCATACCATACCGAATTTCGGTATACCAAAATTTCGGTATGGTATTGATATTCAAAAATTGAAATACCGAAATTTCGATATTGTATTGGTACTGAGTGTTTGGTATGGTATGGGATGGTATTCCACCACTAGCCCTTATAGCACTGTGACCAAAATCAAAACGCAAGAAATAACTATATCCTAATAAATGGTCCATTAAAATTTTAAAACATTACACAATGAAAACAGAAAGTCACTTACATAATAGACATCAACACCCCTATCACTATCCGATTTCAGAGTTCTTTGTCTTCTTTCCCTCATGGCAATGGAGCAGTGAAAATACTGAACTGATTAGATTAGCTTAGCTTGCTCTCCTTGATGATATGCAGCAGCTGTCATGCAAGCTGCTATTGCTTACCTTTCTCTATCTTTCTGTACAGAAGAATCAACTGACTTCTCGCTCGCATAAGCTTCATACAACTCCGGTAACTTGTCCTTGAAGGGCAGAACATATGCATCCAAGAACCGAGACTCGGTAAGGGGCATGACAGTGCAAATACTGTGATTTATTAGCTTCCTCTCCTGCAAAACCTGCATGACGGCATATCTACGTAAGATCCTCTCCATACTATACGTCAGCAGAGGTGGACATCCAATTAGATAACCAATCTTATAACCAAGTTTGTTTATGAAGAAATCCACTCTGGTCTTAAGTTTAGCTTCGTTCATTAGCAGACACTGCGGCATTCGTTTAGCCATCGCCAGAACATCTGATTCACTCCATCCATATCTCTTGAAAATCTCAAACTTCAACTCCAAATCCCTCTCACCAAGGGATACCATCACCATGAACCCGTAAAGGAACACGCCCGATTCACGACGAATACCCAGCACTTGTTCCACTCTAACCAAGCACTCTTGAACCCATTTGGGATTACTACACAAATACCTAGGGTTCTTTACCAGGAACTTCTCAAGTCTCTCATCAGATATACCATAGCTTTTCAGTAACTCGAAATTGGGCTGCAATTTCTTGGTCAAGCTACCAGATAAGAGCCTTTTATCTTTCTTGACAGCATTGAGCGCATTCTCAACACTACCCAAAATCGACTTGAGGAAATCGAGTTTAGCTAAGAGGCTATTCCTAGAAACATCCGTTAGAAGAAAAGGCTTGGAAGCAATCACAGAAATCAACTCGGACCCACAAATCCCAAAGTCTTCAAGAACCCTGATTTTGGGAATTAGGGTTTTCTCGACCTTGCACCGAAGCAATCCCGGGTGCGAATTGACGATCTTTTCAACCTGGGAATCGTCTAATCCGATTTCTTTCAACAAATCAATGGCCGAATTAGGGTTATTCTTCTTCTCTGAGGATTTACAGACAGGTA
This sequence comes from Dionaea muscipula, assembly GCA_028571145.1. NCBI lineage: Eukaryota > Viridiplantae > Streptophyta > Magnoliopsida > Caryophyllales > Droseraceae > Dionaea > Dionaea muscipula. The sequence goes on from JAOWBR010164269.1 coordinate 11,208, forward strand.
CCTTTGTTAATGTAGGAGTCGATGCTGCTCCTCTTGAGAGACCTGCGTTGTTCACCAAGTATCCTTTACAGAGATCGGAGGCTATTGATGCCGTAGATGCTGAGTGGGGAGGGAGAAGAGTTCTGACACGGAGCGAGAGGGTGCAGCCTCGGAAGCCATTGGAGCAGAGATTCAGCATTTCGGGAGTTGTGGAAGGACGAGACCACCGGCGGCGCAGGGCAGGAAGGTTTAGCAAATTTCCCCGTTCATTTTTTTTTTCTCTCTCGGTATCTTGTGTGTTTTGGGGAGCCAACTTTTATTTTAACCGTTTGGACCTATTTTCAAAATGATTGACGTTGTATTAATTGTTTTAGTTTTATCCACATTGTTTTTTATTATTTCAAAAATAATCACGCCGTTAAATTGACATCCAAATTAATGACCGCATTAATAAAAAATTCCAAAAAAAAATATTTTAAAAAATATTTTCTAAAATTCAAAAAGTTATAAAAACAATAAAAAAAATTTAAAAAATTAATATTTTAAAAAAAAAATCTAAAAAATTCCAAAAATAATAAAAAAAAATATTCTCAAATATTTTATATTTTAGCCCACGTGTTGGGGTTTGGGTCCGAGGTCCGGGTCGTGATCGGGTTCGGGGTCGACGTCGGAGTCCGGACCCCGACCACAACCGTGGACTCGAACCCCAACCTCGACCTCGGAACCCTACCAGGCTACCACGACCCCCAACCCCGGACCCCGAACCAGACCCCGGACCCCGAC
>JAOWBR010164280.1:0-11968 GCA_028571145.1 Dionaea muscipula
ATATGGTTTCCAATCAAAACCATTCCGTATATAAAGCATGGAAAACAATGAGAAATGTTGACCAATCATGTACCAAAGTCCGTACATCAACTCACCTGAGCAATGTGCAAACAATCCCAATAAGAAATCTAATCAACCGAGCACTAGCCGCTCAACGAAATCACCGCAAACTCCGGAATCGAAATCATGCATAAAAGTCTCAAAAAAACAACCACCGCAACTAATCAACTTATCATGCTAACGTACTCAAAATAACCCAAGGTGAACCCTAATGATCTCCCTAAACATGCCTACAATCACCCCTAAATCAATCCGGATCAAGCTCAAAAGCAAAATGAAAATCAATCCTCCACAGTCCCTAGGGCCGGATATCCACCCTCCTTGCACCATCCGTCGCAGAAACTGCCTAAGGGTGCCGGATATCCTCTGGGCCTAGCCGGATATCCGCCCCTGCAATCTGATTGAAATCAGATTTCCTCCAGATGCACGAATTATCACCAAAACACATCAAAACTCAAACAAAACATATCTAACACATCACAAAACATGTCTCAAAGCTAATCAGACCCGTAGAACCCATCCCCACATGCCAAACATAAATCCATCCTCATAAAAATCCAAATCAAGCTAAAATAACCTAAAATCAAACATACACGATGAATCCAACACAAACTCACCACAAACTCATCATGAACAACTCACCATGTCTCAAACAACATGTCAAACCAAGATAAAGCCATAACCATCACCAAACATGAGCTATACTCAAAGTGGTAATATGAAAAATCTATCCAAGCCATAAAACTAGAGAAAACCATAAACTAACCAAATCTTACCTTATAATCAAGCAATGGGATTGTTTCCAAGACTCCAAGAGGCTGCCAAAGAAGCCCTCTACACAAGCTCCAATCAAGCACAAGTGAAATCCCAAGCAAAGAGGTGAAGAGGAATGAAAATCTCTCAAAATCCCTTTGCCTCTTCTTCTTCCTTCTCTTCTATTCTCTTCTTCTCTCTATTTCTTTATTCCTTTTTTTTCTGCTCCTTCTCGGCAAAGGTAGACAAAATGGAGGCTAGAGTAATGCCCAACTAATCACAACACAACAACACTCTAATCCACCACAACACTCCTCCCCCTCCTCATTAAATGCAAAAGTCAACTAGTCAACATATGTCGCTATCAACTAATCCTCAAATCACGCGAGCACACTAATCCTAAACATCTCAAACTCACCACCAAAAATTATGAAATAAAATCACGGTCCTAACGAACCCAAATTTGAAATATCGAAAAATCGTCAAATCACGACCCGTCAAATCCCGAAAAATCGGTGCAACCCAAACATGTCAATATAGTACTCGTTGGTCTCATCTCATCACCCCGGTCGTGCCGGTATGTTCAAAACGGTCATATGACATGCAATGCAAAAAGTAGCAAAATGGCTACGTAAAACCCGAGAACACTATTCACGTAAAACACTATTCGCCGAAAAACGAAAAGTTCCCAACATGATGAATCAAATATAATGAGCATAAAACAATATAGAAGTGATCTTAAAATCCGGGGTATAACATTCATTATAGTGGCCACTGACTTCTTCACGAAGTAGGTAGAGGTCGTAGCCCTGAAGGATATTACTCAAGAACAAGTGATGGAATTCATAACTGCCAATATAATTTATAAATTTGGGATTCCCCAAACCATCATGGTAGACCATGGGACGTCCCTCAATGGAGAGAAGGTCAAGGCCCTATTAGAGAAGTTCAGGGTTAAGCTTATACACTCCTCTCCGTACTACGCCCAAGCTAATGAGCAGGCTAAATCGTCTAATAAAATCTTTAAAGGTGTTATTTGTAAGATGATAGATGGTAACCCTAGAGCGTGGCATGACCTATTGCAAGAGGCTCTTTGGGCAATGCATACTAGCCCTAGGACGACAATGGGGGTTACTCCTTACCAGTTAGTATATGGTTTGGAGGTTGTGCTGCCTGTGGAAGTAAACGTTGAGTCCATAAGGACCAAGTTTCAAGACGAAGTGAGTCCCCAAGTATATGCAGAGTCCATTAAGTAGGGCGTCCTCACACTAGATGAGTTGCGAATGGTGGCGATGAATCGTATTGAGGTCCAGAAAACGCGAATGGGACGCTGTTACAATAAGAAGGTGGTTTCTAAGTCTTTTGTACAAGGAGACCTTGTGTGGAGGGTAAGGTTTCCTATGGACGTTCGGGATCCTATTTATGGGAAAATGTCCCCTAATTGGGAAGTTCCTTATCTTGTGGAGACCGTGCTCGCTCATGGAGCATACCACTTACGGGACTTATATGGATCATTTCATTTACGTGTCATTAATGGCAAGTATTTGAAGAAGTTCGTCCCCTCGGTTTGGGATACCAAAACTAGTTAGGTATGAAGGACGAGAGCGTCCTACTATTGAACGTAAAGCGTTTAACACTCAAATGAAGACAGTAAATAAAGTAGTTACGTAACTAAGAGAGCGAGTTACGTTCAATATTACAAATCATTGACAGTAAGTGTTTATAAACTCAATGGCCTGTGCCAGCAAGCGTTTTTGCTCATCCTCTACCTCTTTATCAGCTTTTTCCAGCTCTTTTTCCTCGGTGATAGGATCGTTTTGGAGGGTCTCCTCTCGCGCGGATACTGTTCGCTATATTAATTGGGCGCGACGTTCTAGTTCTCTTTCCTTGGCCGCAACAATAGCTCTGCGATCTTTCAGTTGTTGCTCAATCTCTCTGATTTGCCTTTCTAAACTAGAAATGGAGTGATCAGTAATCACCTCATTCACCAACTCATCCATTTCATTCTGGTCTTTCTCGACCAGGTCTTACAACCATTTTTGCTCGGAGAGGACACCCACGTTAGCCGGTCTCTGGGAGTTCAGGAGCCGAATTTGAGTTAGCATAGAGTGCACCCCTTGTGTGATCTGTTGGGCTACGTTCCGCACTGTGAAAGGGACGTTTGGCGCACTGGTGAGCTCATTAACTTGGATATTCAGTGTAGCAGGCATTGCATCCCCATTGGTGGAAAGAATCTCGGCCCGAGTGAGCGATTGAAAATGTTGCATTTGAGTGCCTGCCTCTTTCAGATTCTCTGAGGGCATTGAGTGCGTGGCTTCTGGATGTGAGGATCTACATGGAAGAGGATATGAGGCGGCTAGTACGGGCATTCGCTTTAAAATTTTTTGTATGCGCTCCATGAGGGGAGACGATGCCTGGGTGAAGATAAGGATTAGTAGGCATATAAGAATAGTAGTGCTCTCAGTTACACGAGGCGAGGGTTCTTACCTTGTCTGTTGATATTTTAGTTGGGAGAATTGGTTGGGCCTCTCCTGAGTGTCTGGTGATGACGGGGTTGGTGTGAGGACGAGGTGGAGAAATGGGTAGCTCTTCTTCTGGCGCTATGGCTGAGGCGATGGTTTTAGAGGAAGAAGCCTCTGGAGTGATTGGTGTGGTGTTGATCACTACACAGGGTGCTTAGAGGGTCGGTCCCACAACTGTCCCAAAGGTCTTCGCTCCTTTGGTCGTCTCATTAACGACTCTCGCCGGTTGGCGCGATTAAGGCCCCGGAGGACGTTGTGGGCTCAATCTCCTGATGGTTCTGCATGTCTATACTTTGAGTGTCCCCTTCGTCTACTGTGATGATTGGGTTTGTTGCCTGGGTTGTGTAGGGGACTAAGGGGGCAGTGTCATTGGAGGAGGAACTTGAAGGGGTGTTTTGAGGACGAGGGGAGGTGATCGTCAATGCTTAGCCCTTTGTGCCTCGAGGACGCGTCGTCCTTGTTGGCGCGACGGCTAAGGCCTGCAATGAGATAAGGACCTTTAAGTTATAATCCTGTTTAAAGTAGGAAGATCAGCGTTCTAGGTTTTTGTTTCGTTATCTTCTCCTCTGATTCAATTTCTTCTGAGTCTGAGCCCGAAGGTGACGGCGTCGGGGTTCGTGAAACTTTTGGTTTTTTCGTTGGTCTTTTCTTCTGTGAGGAAACCATGTTAGCACGATAATATGGTACAATAACGTGCTGAAAAGATGGAAGGGCGTTGAATGATACCTTTGGAATAATTTTTTTTTTCTTTACTTTCTTCTCCTTTTCCTTCTCTGCTGCAGCACTGCGGCTGCGTTTTCTGTCTTTCTTTTCCCTAGCCTGGCACGTCATCATGGAATCCGTCTTGTTGCGGCTGAAGATTCGTTCCACTTCCTCTTACCAGTAGTCGTTGAAAAATAGGTTCGTGCCGGTGCTAGCTGGTAGTTCCGCGAGTGGTACGGTGCAAGGGTCTAGGAGTTTCGTTCTCTGCCATTGGAGCATGGTCGTCTCATCCTTTGACATCACATACCTCCCCTCATAACTTTAAGCGTGGAAAAGGGGGACGGGCCTGATTTAAAAAAATCCTAGTTGCCGCGCTGCGTATTTGGGATGATATGCTTCCACGCTGGCCTTGCCGTTGGCCCAAAAAGAATGATGTCAAAGAGGATCTCATAACTGGTTAGGAACCGATTCCACGCCCTAGGCTCTATCCAAGGGTCGTAGAGCATTGGTGAGTTCTCTGAAGTAGGGAAAGGGAAGAAAGATGTGTTGATGGGGGAAGATTGGGTGTGCTAAACCTCAAGCTTGCCACATTGCACCGAGGCAAGTTCTTTCAGCCTTAATCTTGAGCATTCAATGCAGGGCCAAGTGTCTGACTCGCCCGGTGTAGGGAAGTATGCCCTAATCCAGAGCTGAATGATCTAAAGCGGCTCGCCGGCAGTTAGGGAGCTTCCCAGGTGCGCTAGATCGCACAACTGTGACATCCCTTTATATACGGCCGAGAGTAAAAATGATGTCAGGTCAAATTTCGTGCCATGGGTAATGTCATGAGATAGGCCGAGGTAGCTTGATGCGGGCTTCCCACTTCCCGGGGTGATTAGTAGTTTGCTAAGGAAATAGTGGATGAATGTGACGCGCTCCTCCTCATCTACGGTTGGAACGTTCTTGTATGCTTGGAGGAGGGTCCCGTAGGCATTTAGATAGGGGTTCCGAGCAAGCTGTGAGGGCCCACTAAGCTTCATATTAGCGACGATTGTCTCACCTAGGGGTAGGAGGCCCGTGAGCGCGCCTATGTCCCTTAGGGTTATAGTCATCGGCCCAGGGGGAAAAATAAAGGCGTTGGTTGTTGTGGACCATAGTGGTAAAGCTGTAAGAAACAGGTCGGAGTCGAAGATGGGTATGGTGATGCAGTATTGAAGGAGCGTTGAGATTTCGGCCTTCCATGTCGCATCAGTGAACGTGGCATCCTTCTTTATCCGAAGGTACCACGCCGTGAGTAATGGTTCTGTGTGAGGCCAGTTCCTTGGGGTTTTGTCTTGTAGTACCGATGGGACCTTAGACAGAGGGTCTGGGAAGGCTGTAAGGAGAATAGAGTTGTAGAGAGTACCGATCGGATTTCTTCTTCTTCCTTAGCGTTAATGGAAGGTCCAAGGAGCATATATATGTCCCCCTATCCCTCTACGAAGTACCTCTCCTGCTATCCCAGGGGTTTCAGTACCTCCAATTAATCTTCAAAGGTCGTCATTGATGGAAGTTCTCCAGCAGAATCGAAGGTTGGTATTGAGGTTTCTGGTCGTTTAGGGTTTAGAAATGGGTAGTCGCCGAGGGAGGAGAAGAAAAGTTTGCAATTAGGGGTGGTTTTGGTATTTATAGGCGTCTCGGAGGTTTTGATGATGTCATCATCTCATTTCCCGCGCGAAATTGCATGGTTGGGGATGTTTCTCATCTTTTCAAATTCCTATCTTGTAAACTTCTCATTGACCCTGACATTGATTTGACTTAGTGACGGCGTACGTCCCTTCAACTTGGAAGTACGGCGCATCAATGATGGCTTTTCATTAACACGCCGCACTTGGGGGGTACTGTTAACGGGAAGATTTTCCACGCCCTTGGGGAGTGAAGGAGTCGCCTTTATGACGGAACGGTTCATGCTCCGAGGGAGTTAATGTTTAATAAATAGCATGAATGATGGTGGTTTTTGGGTTACCCGCAGCAGTTGAGGCGTGTCATGTTAGCACGATAGGGTGGTTTAGAATGTTGTGCGTTTTGAGGAATCGCGGTAATGGATGGCTCTCTAGCGTGCTAGTCTCGTCAGTGGCCTTTTAAGTGCTCTGTGGCAGAGCGCATTATGGTGTTGTTGAATTTAATGAAGGTGCGTGCTAAGTGCTAAAGCACGAAGTGTACTGCTACTTGGCATGGCGCGCTGACGGTGGGAGAGGTTGGCGTCTGCAGCATGAACTTAGGACGATCTCGTAGCTCGAAGGGATTGGTTCAGGGCAAGGCATGCTGTTCGGGCCGAGGAGCCTTACCTTTGTGGTTCCACCACGATCTCAGTAGTTGCAGCTATATCTTGGCGGTTTCGCCAGCAGTTGGGCAGCGGATAAGCTTGGAGCCACGGTTGGAGCACGTTCAGGATCGTGGTGTGCCACGTCAGTCACGTTTTTATTCTTCATAACTGCTCTGTAACCGCCCTAGAGTATTATAAATAGGGTTGTAGTTGCTTATATACCCGTAAAATATCCAACTCCGTACAGTCCACGTGGATCATGGGTAGGAGTGACACGTAGATAAGTGGACCCAAGGCGCGCATGCTTACATGGATGCATGGCTATGCGGACCTTCCGAGACCGCCGGTCACACCCACGACCTTTGGTCATCCCAGTTCCCCTTCCAATCAAGTGAGCATACCCGCAACAAGTCCTCGAGAGTCTGAATCGTCCGCTCTGACTGGCCGTCGGTCTGCGGATGGTAAGCAGTGCTGAAGCTCAATGTGGTCCTAAAGGTTTGCTGAAAAGCCTTCCAAAACTTCGAAACAAACCGTGGATCCCGATCTGATACCATGGAGACTGGAGCACCATGCAGTCTCACTATCTCTCTCATGTAGAGTCGGGCCAACCTCTCCAAACTGAAAGTCATCTTGACAGGCAGAAAATGTACAGACTTCGTGAGTCGATCCACAATCACCCAAACAACGTCATGCCCGCTCCGGGTAACAGGAAGCCCGGAGACAAAATCCATCGTGATGTGCTCCCACTTCCACTCAGGAATAGGAAGAGGCTGTAGCTTGCACGCAGGCCGCTGATGCTCAACCTTCACCCGCCGACATGTCTAACACTGAGCCACAAACTCGGCAATCTCTCTCTTCATGCCCCGCCATAAAAAATGCTCTCGCATGTCGTGTTACATCTTGGTGGCACCGGGATGAATGCTCAACCACGAGCAATGTGCGCCAGTCAACAAATCCCTCTTCAACTCAACATCACTGGGAATGCAGATCCTCCCCTCAAATCTCAAAATCTGATCAGACCCAACAGCAAACTCGGTATCTGATCCCTCACCCAAACTGTCAACAATGGCCTTCAACTTAACGTCAACTCGCTGCAACTCCGGAAGTCTATTTCTCAATGTCGGCCTCAACTGAAGCTGGCCGATCAAAGCATCTCTAACATCACTCCGCACTGGCTGAATCCGCAGTCTCTCAAACTCCTCAATTAGCTGAGATTGAGCTGTCAAGCAAGCAACGCTCCCAACTGCCTTCCGACTCAAGGCATCAGCCACCATATTGGCCTTGCCCGGATGGTACTGAATGGTCAGATCGTAGCCCTTCAGCAGCTCAAGCCACCTCCTCTGTCTCAAGTTCAGCTCCTTCTACGTGAAGATATATTTGAGGCTTTTATGATCCATGAAGATCTCACAAGTCCCGCCATACAAATAGTGTCTCCACAGCTTCAGAGCGAACACAATGGCAGCAAGCTCTAGATCATGCGTCAGGTAGTTCCTCTCATGGACCTTCAGCAGTCTAGAATCAGACGCAATCTCTCTGTCGTGTTGCATCAAAACACAACCCAACCCCTGCAGCGAAGCATCGCTGTAGATGACAAATCCACCACCCTCAGTCGGCAGTGACAAATTAGGTGCAGTGGTCTACCTCCTCTTCAGCTCCTTAAGGCTCTGCTCACACTTGTCAGTACAAACAAACTTGACATCCTTCCGGGTGAGAGTGGTCAATGGAAGGGTGATAGTGGAAAAGCCCTCCACAAACCGTCTGTAATACTCGGCCACGCCAAGAAAACTGTGAACCTCTCTGATGCTCGGGGGCCGCACCCACTGCTGAACGGCCTCAATCTTATTCTGATCAACTGACACCCCATCCCGGGTGGACCGGCGTATGCCCCGTGGACCCAACCATGGACCGCACAAGCCTAAACCCCAACACTACCATCGGTCCAGAACAACATCAAAAGACTATGGGTCTCTAAAACTGGATCAATGGTCTAACAACATGCGCATGGGTGTCCAACATAAATGATAATATCCCATAATCAAAACAGAGTGAGGAAACATCAACCAACACATACAACATACTAGCATGACCAAATCCTAAAGTACTCAAAGCATAAGAATACTAAAACAGATGCAAAGCTATAATCAACCCTAAGAGGTGCGTCGTCTCCCCATCGCATCCTCCTGGCCAATCAACTACCTGAAACAGCATTTACCGGGGGTGTACACTGGGTCGTAAGAGAATCAAGCTCATGCTAATAATAGGATAATATAAGTTCAGGAAATTCCACGAGTTGTGGGGGATGGTCCAAATCAAACGTAAGTATAAAACTCGACCACCTTAATCCGGTGCCCGGAGGTGATCGAGACAAAGCAGGAGGGGACCAACCCACCACGGTTATGAGTGTCTACTCGTGGAATCATATCAACAAGAGTGTGACGGTGCGAGTACAACAATATAAATATCACAAGATAAATATATATTACAAAACAAATCCACAATGCCGTCACGTTAACAAGAATGAGAATCTCAACAGGATATCACAGCAACAACAACATCACGGGACTAGTGCATACAACAACCAAGCGAAAGAAACAACCAACAGTCCAAAGAAAAGGTCTCTAGTCCCTAGTCAATACCATAATTCCCTACTCCAGGGGTAATGGTCACGGTACACTCAAGGTGCACCAAAACATCAACTCATCTCACATGCCAAAGCCAAAACTCTCAATGGGGGTCCCCGCCCACCGTAGACCGTAAGTCGGTATGGCTCCGAGAATACGTCCCACGAAGGCAAACCGTCCAAGTTATCCGTAGCTAGCGGAAAACCCAAGGACGTTGTGTCCGGCGGTAATATCAGAACCACAGGGCTTAATTAATGTAATCCCCGGACTTCTCCCAAGGATAGTGAATATCACTTCCCTCTCCAAGAGGTTCCGACAACTCCACTCATATTCTTTCACAATCCTCACCAATGTCCACACTCACTCACCACAAACAAAGTCCCACAATAGTTCATGCATCAACAATAACACAATATAAACTACAAGCATGAACTGAATAGTAGAAGTGTGGACAACAAACAAACACAGGCATGAACTGTGTACAAATATAGTGAGGAAGAAGTCAAGGAAGAAACGGCTCAAAGATAGAGAAAGAGAGTGGAGGGAAAGTATACACCCCTCACCTAGATAAGCTAAAACCGCAGCAAAGCTAAACACCAAGGTCCACAAGCCTAAGGGATACCGTAGACAAACACGTCCTCACCTAACAAACTAAACATACGCATAAACATCACCAATCAACACTACGTCACCACAAGCTCGCAACCAAGGCCCTACGGCCCTTCTACCAACCTCCTAGAACACCTAGGATGAACCACGACTCGACAAGAAATGAAAACGGAGCAAAACAGTCGAGGATAGCAAAGCTGAGCTGGACACGGCCGTGCCTGTGGGCACGGGCAAGCCGTGTCGAGCACTGAACTTTCGTGCAATTCGATTTAAATAGAAACACGACCATGCCTGCCAAACACGCCCTTGTTTTTAGCCCGACACAGCCGTGTCCAGGTGGACACGGGCGTGTCGCGCCCAGATTTCTGTCCGGCAGAAATCAACTCAAATCGAACATGCACGAAACCTACTCGCTAAAATGCCAATACGAAAACCCACGAAACCACATGATCAAATGCATAAAAAAGTGTTAACTAAACCTGCTAACGACATCCCAATCCCGCTATCAATCCCACAAAAAAAATCGAGCATCACACGACATGATAGAACAACTCGAACCAAACCCGATAAAACCCCAAATACTAAATCATGAATGAAAGCAAGCAAGGAATCAAATCACTTCCGATGGGGAGTTAATCCCTTCACCTACAGCCCAGAAAAGTGAAGAAAAAGAGAGCGGAAAAGAAATCAAGGGAAAAACCAACCTCAAATCGAAAAAAGGGAAAAAAGATCACAACGCCGATCCGATTCGCTCACGACCAACCACACTACCTCTGTCCGGGCACAATCAAAAGACTACTAGATAATCAATCATCACCATCACCAATCCCATGGCCGACCAGAACAAGAAGAAGGAAAAAAAAGAGACGATCAAAAACTCACCCGTGATCACGTGAGGATGAAGCCACAAAGCTGTGGCCGCTCATCAATCCAACCCGCAGCCGATCATCCTCCTTCCCTGATGGTGGTGGCCGAAAAAGAGAGAAAGAGAGAGAAGAGTGAAACGTGAGTGAGGGAGAAACTAAAGGGGAAAATCAGATCTGAAACTGAAAAGAAGGGAGAAGAATCTGGAGTTACGAAATCTCTTCCTATTCCCTAACCCCCCTTTAATCAATAGGGGAAAACCCGTAAATTCACCCCCATACAATTAAAAGAGAAATTAGGAAAATAAAAAGTGCAGTCGTCGGGTTTAGAACCCGGGACCCTCAACATAAACTCCTCCTTTCTCAGCTTCCTTCCAACCAGCTGGGCTAGGAAAGATTCTCGAGAGGAAAAGAATTTAAATAAAATAAAAGTCGACCGGACTAGCTCTATAGCCCAAATAAACTTAAATTCTATTTAAATCAAAACCAAACCGAACCGGAACCAACCCGGGATAAAACCAACCAAACCAAGATAACCCGGGACGGGTTATCACACCTCCACTGCCCAAAACCCCAAAAACAAAAGTCAACATGTCCAATCGTGACTACAGATGGTTCAATTTCATTTAGAATCAACCAAGAATCATCTAAACCACAATAAGTGGAAGGAAAATGATAGCACGCGTCGTCGGGCGTTGCTATATTTAAAATTTATATTCACGGCTTACCACTAAGAAGTTAGCAGTGAGTCGAGGTCGATCCACGGGACGGCGTAAATCTTTGCGTAGTTGAATTAATTATGCTCCTAGCAGGGATATATCAAAGGTGAGTTCGACTGGGTTTTAACACTAATTAAAAAGCAATAAAATTAAGATATGTGTTACTCGGATGAGCGACAATTCAATCGAAGTCGAGCAGCCAGCGGATGGATGAATTAAAGCACGACACGGCCGTGATGAGGAACCACGGTCGTGTTGAAGGACGACCAACACAGACGTGTCGATACAGACACGGTCGTGTCTAGGGTATTTTGCCTTAGATCTGCGCGCGGCTCGAAACTGAGTCGTGCGTGAATTGCGGGGTTTATCGTTTTACTTAAATTCGTTATTGGCGGATTTAATTTAGGGTTTGATCGTGGATTGTTCGGTTGGTTTGGTTAATTAACAAATCGGTTTATGCTCCAATTGAATTAATTAACCTAGGCGTCAGTCACAAACGTCGCAAACGAAACAAATCTACGCATAAAAGTTCACAGGATCAATTTTACATGCAAATCAAAACCCTAGCATCTGGCAAATCATCGCATCCATCGTCCATTTGCATAAATAATCGTTGGCGTAGAATAAAAATCAAAACATTAAGTACAAACCAAATGAATACCAAATTTATGGACGAAGGATCTTGTTAACGCACGTCTTGGCGGTATATTAGACCCGTCAAGTGCTTGATGATGATCGCCGACGCTCCGCTCCGTGCTCCTAGGCTTCGGATCGCCTCCTTGGAGCTCTCCTAAGCTCTGTTGCCGACTAGGTTACGGGGCCTTGGAGATAGACC
>JAOWBR010164291.1:0-11968 GCA_028571145.1 Dionaea muscipula
ATTATTATTATTATTATTATTATTATTATTATTATTATTATTATTATTATTATTATTATTATATTATTATTATTATTTTAGTATAATAGTAACTTATAGTGATTTTAGTAGCTTTTAGAAGCTAGGAAGGAAGTTTTATAGTTAAGAAGACGGTTTCGTAGTAAAAGGGCAAAACGATCATTTTGAGGAAGAGGCTTCAGAAAAATACGACTTTGGTACCATTGGGATCGTAACTAGAAATGGAGAACATGGACTACCATTTTGCCACGATTGGAATAAATTTAGAGACACAGTACAAGTGTGGTACGACTTTGAGTTAACTTTGGTTACCCTTTAGTTAGGAAAGGCACGGCTGAATAGAGGGCTGAAGGGGGGCAGATTTTGTAGACTTTGAACATTATGGGATAAGATCGTAAAAGAAAGAGTCATCCTTCTTTGATTAGGGAGAAGACACCTCATGTGTGTTTATCACCTCCTAGCTTATAATCTTAGCTTTGAAGATTTCTAAGTGGCTCTTATCTGATTTCCTAAGTAAAGAAAGAAAGGAAATAGAACCAGAAGAAGGAGAAAGAGAAATGGTAGAAAGAAGAAGAGAAGAAAGAAGAAAAAACAAAGTGAGAAGGAAAAAGGGAAGTTTGGTGATTGAAGCTAGTTCTAGCTTGTGGTCTTGAGATATTAGCTTGTGAGTCTCTCCAAGAGAAGTTTAATCATCTTTTCGGATTGCTTCAGGTAAATCCAGGAGTTGTTAATGATGTTTATTGATCGTTAAATTGAGTAGAGCATGTTCTACAAATGCTAAGCTATGTTCTTCCAAGTTTTATGGATTTTTCAATATGTGAAATGTTGAACTAGCTACTATTTCAGCTTAAGATGGGCTTGAGCATGTTAGTTTTGAGTTTTCTAATGTGTATCAATTGCTGGATGATGTATGTTGATGATGAAACGGATTAAAGCATGCAAGGAAAACCTAAGTTAATGAATCCTTGGATTTCATGATTTTTCATTATGGGAATGGTTCGGCCATGTCAAGGGAAGGAATTGTGATGTGGTTGAGGTGTTGGTTTGAAGTTTTGGTTGAAATTACATTGATTTCGATCACAGACAGAAAAATATCTTGGTGCAGATTCGGGGGGAAGTGGTCGACCGGTTGACCCTCGAGTGGTCGACCGGTTCACTAAGGAATTTTCTGCCATTTTGGGTAAATTGCAAGTGGTCGACCGGTGGAGGACCAAGTGGTTGACCGGCTGCCCTGTATCAGATTTAAGAATGATTTTTCTTAACTCCCAACTTTTGGACTTTGATCCTAAGCCTTTGGGGGATGCTTTGGGCACGTGTTAGGAGATATTTAAGACTTGTTTAAGGGTTCTTAGGAGGGATTGAGGACTTGATTCAGTTTAATTATCAAGTATGGTATTGTAAGCATATAAGTAATTATGTCCCATGAATTTACACTGGACTTGATAACGAGCGTCATTGGGACTCGTGAAGGCTTTAATTGTGGTTATACATCATCATTCACCAGGTAAGGTGTAGTACCCTTCGGATTTTCCATGTGGATCACTCATAGACCTACAGGTCGAGGCTTGACCTGTGAAGTGAAACTAAGATATTAAGTATCTTCATTTCATTATATGTAATGACTTGTTAGATGCTTACTATTCATGTTTATAGGATAAGAGTGGTATGTTTCATAGCACGTGGATTTGTTTGAAACATGATAAAAGGCATGATCTATTTCAAGCATGTGGATTTGTTTGAAACATGATAAAAGGCATGATATATATTTCAAGCATGTGGATTTGTTTAAAATATGATATAACGGGAAGTCACAAGATGGAATAAGTCCCTGGAATAATCTCTTCTAAAGGGTGAAATATTGACCTTTATAAGGGTGACATCGGCCACCTTTTGATGTCACGTCTTTACATCTTCCCGCTTGCAACGGAGGACCAGGGCGGTTAACTACTTGGGGTACATTGTTTGCTGGTTGCCATGCCAAGATGTACGCAAGTGGATATGGGATCCCTTAGGATGTGTGAAAGTTATGGCATTTTCTATGTGTCTGGTGTCTTTCAGCAAGGATTCTGCTAAGAGATTTTTGTTATGTGAAGATGCGAGTTGTGTGATATGTGATAAACTGAGCATGATTTACTTTGTATATCTATACGGCATGCTAGACTTGATAGTTATTTAAGATTACTATATATATGACTATATATAATGGAACCGTCTACCCTTACTCTATCTTTATGGCTGACAGTGCTATATTGTGGGTTTTAGGTTCAAAGGATGATGTTTAGAGGGATGCTGGGAAGGGACAACGTCGCGCCTCTGAGGACTTTTCCATGTTTTATGAATAAACTTCGGCTGTTGTGTTTGTTTAATTGTCGTAAACACTATTTATTTTCCTTATTTTGAAACAGTCACAGATAGTCACATGTTAGTCAGACTTAATGCCCGTATGACATAACCTCTGTGGATTGAGGTAGTGTTTTGTATCAATTGTATATTGGTACTTATGTTGCTTGTCAGCATTGTGTGCTATGCTAAGTTAAGTTGGACTCATAGGCTTCAATGACACATGGACAGGTTTTACGCGTTATCGCCGATACACCTGGGTTGGGGTGTTATAGGGCCTCTCCTCAACTCTCTCCTCAACATGAGCCGTCTCAGCTCTAGCAGGCCCCCGCATCTCCAAGAACCTCTGGAACTGATGGAACCGCTCTCACTCCTCTGGGGAGAGTCGCTGAAACTCCTAAAATCGTACGTACACGTTCGGCGGGAGTCTCATTGTAGCAGCTCCGTCCTCCGGGTCAACCAGCGGGTCAAATGCACCAACACGAGACGCATCACGAATGGATACGTCAAGCGGTCTCGGTGACACTCCATTCGCTCTCCTCTGTGCACTATACGAAACCCCAAGGAGATTGAGTCCGCTCCGCGTTTGCACCATGACTGTCCAACACGTCACTAATTCTAAGTCAAGATCAGAAACTAAAAATGACAACTCAATAGATGAAACGTACCTCTAGCGGATGCCGAGAGATGGACCACTTTCTAAACCACAAGAACAAATCAACCAATGCTAATCCCAAGGAAGGTTTAGTCTAATCCTAATGAAATCAAACTAAACCTGTCTCTGATACCACAAATGTCACACCCCACCCCGGGTAAACCGGCGTACAACCCGTGGAGGTCATCCACGTGCCGCACAAGCCTAAGATTCAATGCCAACAATCACATGATGGAAACTAATGAGCTAACATGGGTGTGCATCAACAACTACTCTATGTCTCAACATCTCATCAACAAACTAGGAGATAAATCATGCAGAAGCCAAAGAGATAAGAAAGTCTAACAAACACATACAAAGTTGTCCATCACAAATCCAAAAATGGCCTACACAAAAGAATGCCCCAAAATATGGCTACAGGAATCCAAGTGTAATAACCCGGCCCTCTAGATCAGGTTATTTTCCCTTTTTCTCCTCCCGCCTAGCATTACTTTCTTTTGGTTTCGGGGACCAAACCTGTCTTAAGGGGGGTAATGTTGTAATAATCCGACCTTCTAGACTGGGTTATTTTTCTTTCTTTCCTTTTGGACCGGACTAGCCTCATAAGTACATTATCTCCATTCTTTTCCCCTTTATTTTATTTTAACTTTTTCTCATGCTTTATGTTTGACGTATTACCGATTATCACATTTCATCATTTTTTTTTATCTTATTACTACTTACCATTATTAATTATTATTTATTATCTACTCTTTAATATAAGACTAATATTTTATAAATTATTATTATTGTTTTATTCATTATCATTCCCGGATCGTCATGTTTTTACGGGATATATTTTAATCATAATTAATAACCATTATTTGTTAGATTCTATATCATGGAGATTATTCATTATTATCTTAATTATGATTTTGATTAGTTATCAATTAAACCATTTGACTAAATATTATTTTTGGGCTAATACCTTTGGTTAGCAAAATCTGAATTTTTTCCACGTTAATGTATCACCCCATATATTTCATCTAGGGGGAGGTTATATGTATACTTGTTATGACATTTGTTATGACACCTATGTGATCGGAGATGTTTTGGAACGATCCGAACGGTAGATGTATAGAAAATATTATTTTAAGGGGGTCACCGAACACCCTGACGAAAAATAATACCGGGAAGGGCTCCATTCGGACATCGGAAAATACGATTTGGGCCAATTTTGGCACTATAAAGAAAGTATCTTATCTGAAATGATTTGAGCCGATTCGAACCGTTTGATATGTTCAAAATGAAACCTTATTTGTGAACAAGAAATCCTACCGTAACCCGAAATGTTAATGCAATAAAACCAACTAAAAGAAAAACCGAAAAACTAAAAACCCTATAGAAACCGGAGTATATTTGAGTACAATCAACCATATCGTAATCCGAGGGGTTAATGCAGTCATTTCTTATTATATTTTAAACATATCCAATGGTTGGATCGTCCAAAATCATTTCGAATATATTACTTCCGTTATAATGCGAAAATTGGTCCAAATTTGCCCGAAAACCGTCCGGACGGAGCCCTTCCCGATATTTTTTTTCAACGAAAAAAAGAGTCGTCCCATATTTTTTCAATTTTTACGCATCTACTGTTTCGGATCGTCTCAAAACATCTCAGAACATATTTGATAAATATATGTGTACTATTTTGTGAATTACTCTATGTACATATAACCCCACCGATATATATGTATATAGACACACACACTAGGGGTAACCCGTGCACCGCACGAAAAAAAAACATAAAAATTTTTAAATTTTAAATTAAAAAAACTCTCTCAACCATCTCACCATCACCCCCCTCTCTCTCTCTCTCTCTCTCTCTCTTCCATCACCTCTCCCTCTCTCTCCCAATCTCATCACCTTCTCCCTATCCTATCACCCTCTATTTATTATTATTATATACAATCTATACATACTTCTATACATATTTATATACATATACCTATATACACAATTTAAAATCATTGTCCAATATATTATAGATATATATACACACACACACACACACACACACACAAGTTTCGTGATGCATTATGCCCAAGTTCGTGTCTAATGCTAGTGGAAGAGCATTCACTAGAAATAAGAGTAATTGAATAGATTTTCCCATAGGTAAACTAAATAAACAGGACATTAGAGCAGACAAAGGTAGACATGTTGCACACATGCACCAATGGGACAAATAGAATTCTCAGCAATCAAAAGAAAAAAATCAAAGCAGCGGAACCTCACTTGAAATGAAATCATTACGTCACCCTGCTTTATAGAAAAACTAAATATGCAGAAATTTCCCTTAAGAAAAGAATAGGTATACTATCAGCAATGGTCTTGAAATGCTTACTACATTAAACAGATACCGAGAAGCATGAGTTAAGGACGCACCAACCAAGAAGAAACACCTGGTAGTACAGTTGCAGGTAATGATTGGCTTCCACCACTTCCAAATGCAACACCAATGCTCAATTCAGGAATGGATAGAAAAGAGTACAAAATTGCTTTCCCCTCCAGTATTGGCATCAATTGGAGCTGAAAAAATAAACATCAATTGCAACTTACAACAGTTAAACATGCAATTTTCTGCTGAGATGTACCTAATATTCAGGATAGGAATGGAGGATGCAGAATATACTGCCATGAATATATGCAAAACCTTGTGACTAGGAAACTCTCCATCCCTGGCAGTATTTCATCCACTTTATCACCTACTTAATGTACCTAAAAGCGAATTTCATCCAAACAAGTGTCTTGCAAACATCATTTCAAAACCCAACAGTATCACATACCAAAAAAATTTAAGATCAACCCAAGCTGGCCAAATTGGATTGTAGGACCAGAGGTTATTTTCACTGTTAAACAAAATCATTATTAAGAGGTCTAGACTTGGTAACATCTGCAATACAGGGACCAAAAATATCGTGTTAACTTCATATTTCCTTTTAACTTACCCACCGAAAAGAGACACCCTTTGATGAGGGATTGTTAGAGGGCCACCAACAATTATCTATTGCTTTCTCAGACCTCCAAGCTTCATATGCAGGCCCATGGAAGGCTGGAAAGTCTTAAAGCATTCTTGTAGAGTCTCCTAGTATCTCATTTTTCTCTATGTAAGGTTTAGTGTGATTCCAATTATAGTTAAAGATGAAGGCAAGCTAAGCTTCATAAGATACTTATTTTATGAACCATCAAATAGATCAATTCAATGTCAAGTAGACAAGTGTCAGAACAGAACTACATGCAGGACAACAGTACAATGTAAATGAACCTTACAAAAAAACCTTTCCCAAGGCAATGAGGGAAAAATATGAAGAAAGAATATATCAGCTGCACATTTTTCACATTTTGATAAAAGGAAAATACTATGTATTTTCATTTAGTGAAAAGTAGACCCTTCTGTTGGGTGACAAGATTAAAAAAATTTCACTTATAAAAAAGAACAGACCTAATAAATTTTTTGAGAGGCAACTAGGTCAATGCACTGGGGAAAATAATCTCATTCAGTACCGAGCCAGTTATAACCGATTAGAGCCAAATATAGCCAAAGGGGCCAATACGATGAAAGAATGAGCCAAAAGAAAAGATCTATTGAACTCCAGCTTCAGTTGTTGAAGATGCTATCATTATCAAGTTGATTGTCAGACAGTCAGAGGGAAAAACTTCTTAGTGAACTCCCAAATCCAGGACTTTAGGTCTGTTGATGTCCAGAAAAATAGATGTAATGAAGACCAAGTTTTCCAGCTGAGCAACAATATAATGCAATAAGAATACCATCTTAAATTACCAATTTGAGTCATTTCTTCTCCATTGGTCAAATAAGTATTATTGTCAAGACCCCATGGAACACAAACATCGGAACAATTTTAGCATCAATTAGGAGATGTGAGAAAGTTGAAAGAATGGAAAGAGATGAATCAATTAACATACATCACCCTTGATATGGAGGTTGTTAATGACAATACGAGCAGTTCCATAAAGCGGCTTCGCCAGCTTAGCAAGCAACATAATGCTCATATCAATGGTGTCCCAGTCAAACCCGACATGCATAATTCTCTGTGACAATCAATAAAGAGGCTCAAGAAAACTAAGGTTCGATTTATGGATAAGTTGCATTATGTAATCAGGTAAAAGCATCTTGTAGTCAAACCAAAGTACAATTACACTGCAAACTCATTTTTCTTTTTCTTTCAAATATAAAGCAGTAAGAGAATTTTGGTATCTCCGTTAGAAGTGTTTATTATGCAAGAAGCATATAAGGAGTCGGTTGGTTAATGGATGATTATCATTTCTTCCTCTCTAATCTTTTATGTCAACATGGTGGCCCAAGAAGTTGACCAATTGGCCACGAGTTCGAATCTAGTTTCCCCTGAATCAGTTGTTAGCAGTTTTTTAGTACATGGTGCGGCTTTATGAGTTAGGAGGAATTGCCTCATAACAAAAGCTTGACCTTGTGCGTTTAGTCATATTCAACCCCATGGTCCCTCGTATAAACTAACATTACAATTAGTGGAGTTGAATTTGTTGATTGCACTACATCTATTTGTCTTCAAACACTCTCTCCCCTAGCGCATATTTTTGATAGTATTTCCTTCTACATTAGTTAGTTCTTGGGGCTAACAAACTTGATCCGCGTGCTCTAAGTGTTATTTTTTTGGTTATTTACGAATGCAAAAAGGGTACAAATGTTATAGTTCTAAGCTGAAACATTTATTTGCGAGTGTCGATGTGCCTTAGTCCTCCAGTCCAAATGCTTTTTCTGATTTATCTAGGTGTCTTCCTTTATCAGTTCCTCTCTCTCCATAGATAGTCTTGTGCCTACATCATTTGATCCTCTACTGGCCTAGACCATTTTGGTCATAAGTTTATACGAGACGGGTACAACAAACTGCAGGTTTCACGAGCTTCTCCAACTGTTCCCTTATCTCCACATCCTCACGAGTATAGCCGGGAGCTCTACCATGGGAGCAAACCGATCAACCGTTAGGAGTAGTAGTGGTAGAAGGGCGGCCATGAAGTTGAAAACAAGTGTCAATGTGGCCCGGACGCTGACAATGGGTACAAAAAGGTCAATCACCCCCTCGACCCCGACCCCGGCCCCGGCCAAGTGACCCCGTAGAACTCGCATGGACGACATGATCGCCACTATTGTGTACAAACCCAAACGGATGGACGAACGACACAATTGGCCTAAAAAAAGCCCAAGTCTCCTTACTAGCCAAGATCCGAGAACAAACAGAATCAAGATCAGGGCACAAACCACTAAGAAAAGCCATTATAGCTAGTTGCTCTCATTGAGCCGCGTGACTGCTACATGAAAAGAAATAGGCATCAAGATATTGACCTCATACATCTTCTTAAACCAAAACGAAGCAAAATAATCACCAAGTGAAGCATCTCGCTGCTGAGCGAAAAAAGGATTGAGAAACATCGTAGACTTGATTAATGTCGTCGTTACCCACATGCAAGAGAGCCAAATATTCCCACAGTTGCTTCACTGAGTAACAAGGTTAACTACGCAGAGATCCATAGAGTTAATCATATGAGTAAACATACAAGCATATGCACAAGCCCATGCCTTGGCCCTATTAGGAACCTTCTCAATACTAGGACCACGCTTGTTCAAATGGTCATTCAATTCCATCCCACTAATACACATGCCATTGAAAATAATTATTGCCATTCAAACGTATGTCGATAAATTGGGTAGTGGCTGGAACGTGTAAGTAAATTGAAATTGATAAAAAAAAAATAGTAGAAGATGAGAAAGAAGAAGATGGAAGAAAAGAGAGATGGAGAGAAACGGTTGTTTACAGGAAAAAAAAAAAAAAAAAACTACATTGTTTCTGACTTGATCTTATGACCATACATCATTAACCTTATATAGGCAATATCTAGAGTACTATAATACTATTTTCTATCATATGCTTAAAACTCTCTCTCAACCATATGCTTGAATACAAGCATAATAGTTGGAACAAAGAAAAGAGCATCCCCAGATTAACAAATATGTAATGCTCTTGATGAAAAAATCTAGACCCAACAACATCAATTGTAGGAGAAATTCATCTTGACAAAAGTCAATCTTCTCCAACACAATTTCCTTGGCATGTGATCAGCCAGCAAACGAGTTCACAGCAATGACTTCTTCCACTCATTATCAAGAAATCTGTTGTTGCTTTTGCATCCTCTATAACTGCTAGGCCGGCCAACTGTACCCAGATCATATTGCTCACCATAACCAACACCATCACCATCATCACTCAAATCAGATTTTTTTTATCGTTTTAGAAAATCTTAAACTATACCAAGAACTTCTTAATTGCCAACCTTCAACAACTAAAACTTCAACGATTTCATCAACTAACCCAAACTTCAACGACTAACAAAAATTAAACAAATTTTCAACAATAATCTTCAACAAACAATCTAACAACTTCAATAACCAACCAATTCAACAACATCAACAATCAACATTCAACAAAACCTGCAAGGAACTTTTAGAATGAGACAAAGATATCGAAATAGACAGTGAGCGTGTCGACGCCGAAGGTAACATGAAAGGAAGTAGCCATAGAACGGATGTTGAGGCTGTTGAACACTTGCCTTCTTTGACCAATCAACTAATCGCAACTGAACTTTCTCCACAATCACGGTCATTCTAGCCATGGACAACCGCATACATACAAACTCATGTTTTCTCCTTCTCCACAAACAACTTGCATCTTCTCTGCACACAACACTAGGCGATGCCATCGAGACATGCCACACCTCCTTTAGAACTCTCATTTGCTCGGGATCTCGCGGATTCCCACTGTGATGATTTCTTCACCGGAGAACTGAGCAATCTCATGAGGTTATCGCCAGTTATCCGCTCAGTTTCATTTGAAGGGGAGTTTGAGCTGTCGTTGGTGCACAAACTAGGTGACTTCCTTAGCAACATCGGCGAAGAGATCGCGTTGTCCTCCTCCACTACCACCGCTTCATCAAATCTCAATTTTTGCTTCTGTGTTCTTGCGACCTCAGCGGACTAGATCTCAACGGAATTCTTCTCCACGACGACGGTTGCTGACCGTTGCGAGAGGCTGCTGAGTTTGCGGGGTCACCGATCGCCGACATAGTTGAGTGCAGGTCGATTAGTTCGTAGCAACGATTGACGACGGGAGGAATTGAAAAATTAGAGATTTGATTATCGATTGAAAAGAAATTGACAACACCTAAGAAAAAAAAGTAAAGACAATCACTATGGATCTCTAAGGGCTCTGATACCATATAAGAAAATTGAAATTGACAAAAAATAGTAGAATATGAGGAAGAAGATAGAAGAGAAGAGGGATGCAGAGAAATAGTTGTTTACAAAAAGACTACATTGTTTCTAACTTTATATGATCATACATCATTAGCCTTATACAAACAATAGCTAAAGTACTAATAATAACTTTTTCTATCATATTCTTAATAGAACAACCCTCAAGAAAGTGGAACTAGACTAGGTAGCCATATAGTTTCACAAATAGTAACACACTAACCCCACCAGGAAACTGATGAAGGAAAAGCATGATTAACAAACCAAACATCCCCAACACCAAAGCAGGGAACCAATCAGAGAAAACAACGAGAAAATAGATAAACCCGCACAGAGAAATTATCACCATATCAACAACGAACAATGAAGTTGAATAGAATTTAGGCATGGAACAAGACAAAACCCAACCAAAGAGCACAAATATGCATGAGTGTCAGAAGTAAGAAAGAACCGGTAACGGAAGACGGATACATTGTGTCCGAGGTGAGCGCAGGCGGCAATAGTGTGTGGGCTCATGAGGAACAAGCGTGTGGGTGTGTGGGCGTGTGAGAACCACGCACACCAGCGTGTGGAGAAGATTGCGGCAATGGACGATGGTTCGGCCAAAACGAATACCGATCGACATAACGTGCTCTACAACCCTTACTATCAAATAACGAAAATGTACCGCCTTTGATGGATTTCCAGCCGCAGTGATGACTGATGACTATGGAGTAGGGTTTTGCAATGGCGATGAAGAAAATAAAAGGGTGGGGATTAGGATTTCCTTGGTGGCTCTAATACCGTGTTGAGAGGAATATGAAAATAATAAGTCTTAACCTCTAAGAAAGGTTATGCGTGATATTTATAAGGTTTGAAAGGATAGAGTTTGTTGAGGAACCGACTCTACTAAAAGGTCAATCTTATGGTAGAAGACTCATGAATTATATTTATTTAAAACGTTCCTCACGTGAATGCCTTTTTTGGGCTTGAAACGTGAATTGTACACTGACCAACCTCATACCAAATGTTAAACAAATAGGGGTCGCGCTCACAGGATTCGAACTCGTGACATTTGGTTACGCCTGCTCTGATACCATGCTAGGAACTAACTCTACCAAAAGGTTAACATTGTGGTAAAAGACCCATAAATTATATTTATCTTAACATAGTCCCTCATGCGAATGTCTCTTTTCGGTTTGAAGCGTGGACTATACACTGACTCATCTCATACCAAGTGTTAAATAAATGGAGATCGCGATCGCAGGATTCGAACTCGTGATGTTTGATTATGCCTGCTCTGATACCATGTTGAGAAATCAACTCTACCAAAAGGTCAACTTTATGGTAGAAGACACACGAGTTTATTTATTTAACAGAGTTTATAAATTATAAAGTCTAAAAAGATAGAAAAGACAAATTGTAAAAGATATAGTCAAAAATCTTAGATTGTGTTTGATTATAAGATTGAAAAATACAAGATAATTAATAATGTGGGATAACGAGGAGGTTCTAATAATGAAGGATTAGTCATACACCAATATGTTATTTTTTCAAACTTATTTATTTTACAGATAAAATTATCGGATAAAATCATCGGATAGTTATACCAGCCACCACCACCACCCCACCACCAC
>JAOWBR010164302.1:0-31905 GCA_028571145.1 Dionaea muscipula
AACTCCACCCCACTTTATTATCCACCCCATTAATTTATTACACCTTATTTATTACCCACTACACCTCTCTTTAATCCGACGGTTAATATTTCTTCCCGTCCTTTTTATCATCCTACGGCCGAAAATATCTTGACATATTTTGGGGGAGATATTTCAAAATATGTCCTGCTTTGTATAATAGATATCAAAAGTAGTAGTAGTATACTTCTGTTTTTAGTTAAATTAAACAGTATTATACTACCGTAAAGATAAAATTGAAAGAAAAAAATTATTGACTTGAACAGTCCCGCATGGGTGCGCGCAAAGTAACTTACTTAATCAAATTATTAGTTTTTTTTTTTTTTTCTTTTCCTCATGCGGTGCACCGTGCACGAATCATCGTATATTCTAATTTTCTATAAAATTGTCGTGTATATTTATTATTCGTATGAGTGTGTATAATACCCCGTGCTGCATCCCGTACCCTTGCAGCAACACTCTCATCACTCTCCATATACAGATATACTCACAGACTCACAGTCACAGACTCCACCTTCCCCATTCTCACACTCTCTCTCTCTCTACCTGAGATCGAATTCAACAGGTAACACCTCCATTTCACCTTCATCCAACCCACTATTCTATTCAAATCTGCTTTGAATTTTTAATTTTTCCTATTAATTCTACCGGGCTTCGAATTTCCCATATAAATGGATTTGTTATTCTGGGTTGGATTTTTGGCTGCGGAATTGCTCTTCTTATCTGCAAGTGAATACGCTCCATGTGAAAAGGGGAACAGCTTGATCTTGCTTGTATACTTTTACTGATCGGACCAATTTTTTTGTGGCATTGATGGATGTTTTCAGTATCTGAATGTGTTTTAGCTGCTTTTTGGAGTTGCTTGTTTATCCTATTGGGGACAATTAATTCTTGGCCTTGTTGCTATCTTTTGTGTTTTTCTCTTTGTTTTGAATGCTGGGATCTTTGATGTGTAATCGGTTCGAGATTTTTTTTTTGTCCTATGCTACTGAAATCTTCTTTGGCTATTGCTATGAAAGAGGAAGATATGTTTTTTTTTTTGGTTTGGAGGCTAGACAAAGCAACTGCTTTTTGGTGCAGTGATCAATGCAGCTCACGGGCTAATGCTATATTGCCGATGTCTGGTGATTTCTGATTTTCAGAACAAGTTTTGAAGCCGCTAAAGCCACCATTTTTTAAAATCACGCCACTCTCTTTTTTTTTTTTTTAAAGTGGTGGCGTGAGAAAAAAAAAAGTGATGTCTTTAGCGGCTCCCAACAAGTTTCCATTGTCAGTTCAGTTTTCCAACTGTGGAGACTTATGTCACCGGGAGAATCATTTTAATCTTGATGAATAGTTGATGGTTTTTTGGATGGTTTTCATGTTGGATGTTCAATTTCTTTGCTAGATCCTAACTTTTCCAGATAAGGACATATATAATTTTGTTCACGAGTGGTATAAATCTAGAAACATGGGGTGTAATCGCTTGTTACTCAACTGGTCTCTCATTTTGTTTGCATGCCATTTCCTTCGTGGGATGCTCCAAAATGTTTTCAAATCTGCCCAAGCCAACGCTTTTAACCTCTTTGTTTGTTCAATTGTGCCCTTAAACAAAGAGAAGGTTTACATTGAAAATAATAGTTGGCGATAAATAAGTGTCTTCTACAATGGTAATTTTGGAAAGTTACACATAAATTAGTTTTTTGGGGGCTATGATGAAGGCTATACTTAGTATGCCTGCCATTTTCGATCAATACCAACAATTTTGGACTGCGGGAATATATCATAATAATGCTGCTTTCTTTTCATTCCTCGTGATTAAATAGGTCCAGTACAATTATGCTCGCTTCGATCTTTGCTTTTTCGATGTCTAGTCAAATATCTAGGTTACTAGCTCTTCACATTTGAGTTACTGTCTTGCACTTTCGTACTTGTTTGGCTTCTGGCACAATAAATGTCATAGGGGAAAAGGTTCTTATGTCATAGGTTAGGTGACATGTTTATGCCACCTAACCTATATTAAATTACTCTTATGTTGTCCAGTATTGGGCGACTAACCACAATCATTGTCGTTGTGAGTTGGTAAGTTAGAATAAGGGCTTGTTACTGTTGTTGTTGATGGAGACAATAGGGTTCTTAATGATATAGAAGCAGAAACACACTGAACAATTGCAGAGTTTTCACAAAAGAGAAAGTGAAAATGGTGGGAAATCTTCCGTTTGAGAGTTTCCAGAGCATTTCAGAGAGTTTCAGGATACATCAAGCTATATTAGGTGAGTGATGTGAGTCCTTGCTTAATAGCAGTTGGCTATACCCCCTCAAACTCTTACTATTTGTCAACGAGCTGCAGATCATTATGAGATTGTACCTGGTAGCATTCCAGAGATTGAGGGGCATGTGATCATGGCAAGATAAAAGTCTTCCTTTTTGCCCGCATGAATTTGGTTACCATTGGTAAGTCTAGTCAGGCAACAACCATTTGGTCACCTTGCTTTAGCTGTGACATTGGACACACAAGGCCAAAACACATTTGTGTCGTGTGTGAGACCCATCAACCTACTAGCAAGGTGGAGGAACATGAAACTTTTGACGTAGCTTGTTGCTGATCCTGCTTCCCCAACACCATAGGAAATTCTTATCCATTCTTCATTTTGTTTGCTCCTAGGATAATCTGAGATCTTAAACATGTTTAACAGATCTACTCTCCATGTAAACTTTAGGTTGTGATGGTCGAAGAAATTGAATTTTGCTTTTATGTTGTAATACTTCTGTTGCTGCAACTGTTTTACTGTAGCTTTTGATTAACTGAATATTCATTTGTAAAGTGAGATGGAAGTGACAACACGATGGGCTTTGCCAGAACAAAAGGATCATAGAAGACAGTGTATCAGATGATGTATTGCCTTCTTTATCATGCTTAACTTCCTCTGCCATGGGAATAGTTCAATGGAAATCAGGACGACCATGGATTATCCTCTCTTTTATGATCTTCATTCTTTTCAACAATAACCAAGCCCTCAGTCCTGATGGTATGCTCCTTATGTTATTCCCGAATTTCCAGTTTTTGCTTCATGCTCAAGAGTATCACATAATATCCAACTTCTATAACACTCTCCCTGCATTATTAACGTGGTTACTATGTGGATTTTCTGTGCATGAGACTGCTCATGCATCTTATCTATTTGACATGCCAAATGTTGTTCCCCTTCAGATTATGTGCATTTGGGAACTTCCAATTTCGATTAGCTAATAATACTTCTTTTCATTATCCTCGTGCATTTTGTTTTGTACATGGAAATATATTCTCACTCATGTTATTCCTCGTGGATGACTCTTCTTTATTGATAGGCGAGGCACTTGTCACTTTCAGGACATCAGTTAAAGACATAGATGGTATCCTTCTTCAGTGGAGGCCAGAGGATTCAGATCCATGTGGATGGAAAGGAGTGACGTGCAATGAAAAGACCAAAAGGGTCATATATCTGTAAGTTCTTTAATAAGGACCTAGATGCTGTTAAATTTAAGTCGTATTTGCTTGGTGATTGTTTTGTTGAATTTCTGCATCATGCTTATGTGTTGTTTAATGCTGTTTTCTACTTCCCTTTTGTTTTTTTCCTGGGTTTTGGTTGGGCCTTCATTGCAAGGGATTTGAACTGTTAAAAAATGAAGATTGAAGTGATAATATGTGGAAGGTTATTTTTGGTCCTTGTGGAACTGTAAACCACTAGTTGCTAGTTAGTGAGGCATAGAAGCATTACTAGACCGTAGCTGTTAGAAGTCCTTTACAATCACAAAAAAATCCACTCTTTCTCTCTACTCGGGTGCCTATACCCAGGGCACATCCATTCTCCAGTGCATTGGGATAAGCTAGGTGAGATGGATGAGATGCAGGCTCATATGCCTGAGCATGCACTCAGCATGAGGTGAAAGGCGTGCGTGCCTCTTCATCTTACCAGTTTTTTGTGCTTTTTTCTTCATGAAAATTTTGTTTCTATGAATTATGATCCTAGTCCTTCGTAGTGCAAACTCAAAGTGAAAGCTACACTTGAGACAAAAGATGGAAAAAAGTTAATCTTTGTTGAATGCTCCTGCAATTTGATGGATACTGCTAGAAGAACAGGAAATTCTGGAATAAAAAAATTGAAACAGAATATTGAATGCAGTTCATTATTTTCAGATTCAATGTCTATTTTTGCATGTGTTGGTTGTACTAATTGGCTTATTGCTTAGTTTAGTTCTTAATAGTTGCCAATTTTGCTTTGGTAGTTATGATATTGGTACGAAAACATTATCCTTTTTACTGCTGTTTGTGAAGACAGATTTCTTTTTTTTCAAACAAAGCTCATTAAACTGATCTATCTGTTTGTAATGAGAGTTCATATTAATGCAGTCCACAATTTTTTTCAGGTTTTATGTTTGATTGTATCGTTATGTAGTCCTGTAGAGTTAGCACTTTGCCATGCCAAGTTGTTCGTAATATTGTAGATCATATGCCCTATGTAGGCCTGAGCATGTGAATCGATAATCACTATGTTTATGCTTTTATAGGTGATCCGCCCATAATTTGAATGAGATGTTATTTTGAAACACAATGTTTTTCCTAGTGATTTGGCTCCATAATGTTTGTGCTGTCCTCCAGGAGCCTTCCTAATCATAAATTAAGTGGATCAATACCTTCTGATATTGGGAAGCTTGACCACTTGGAGGTTTTGTACGTACTTTGGATTTCCCCCTTGTTTCTTCATGATATTGTGCTTCCCTAGTTTAAGAGTATGTTGTTTTCTTCTGCAGAGCCCTTCATAATAACTATATATACGGGGCTATTCCTCCAGAATTGGGAAACTGCACTCAATTGCGGGCACTGTGAGTTCCTTTTTCCCACCACTTGTTTTTCTTTGGAAGAAGTTCTACAATTAACATTGAAGAGAGATGAAATTGTAGCTGGTTCTGTTTCTCCCTTTCTTGTTACCACCCATCCCTGTGTTTACCCCATCCCTGTACAATAAAGATTGAGCTCTATTTGTAAGTTTTAAGTTTAGCAATCCATGTATTGGAAGGTGTTATGATATGTGTTGTTGTGCTAGTTAACTAAGGGTATTTTGGTATTTTTGTGTGTTGTAGTATATAATGGTTTTAACTCTTATTGAATGATGTAAGACTTTCTTTTATTTTTGAGACATGAATTAACATGGTATCAGAGCTTTAGACCTAAAAAAACCCTTCACCACCACTAAAACCACCACTGCTGCCGCCTTAAACAACCTTCCACAGTTCCACTGCCGCTGTCCGGCGAGGCTTGGGCCTCGGACCACCACCCACAAGTCACCTAGTCGTCAACGCTCCTCTGGCCATTGGCCGCCTCTCCAGCAACTCAGTCTTGCGGCGACGCGCGCCATTTTACCCTCTTGGTTGTCGTTGGAGAAGATTGCTGATCTACTTCGATTTGGCGATTTTTGATGCTCATCGCCACCATGGATGGATGGAGGAGAGGGAGTCGCTCCAGATCAGCCTGCTCCTGTCGCTGTCCTGCGCGTCACGTGCCACGCGCCATCGCCTCTGGCCGCACATGAGACCCACGCGCCATCGGTCACGCACTGTTGCATCTCCGCTCGTGGCCGTTTCTTCCCCTTCTCCCTCTGATCAAGTTTTTCTTCTGCGATACTCGCTGATTCATCCCCGATCCTTATGTTTTCGAGGTTTAAAGCCTTTCCAAGTGTGTCCTTGGTGTCTTTCTGCTTGGGTGCCTGCTTGAGTGCCTCATGTGATTGTTCTCCCTCTGTTTGAATTGTCATTATCATTGAGTGCCTGATTCATGATTTTCTGCTTCGGTGGATCCTGTCTCGACTCATGTTCATAGTGCTTGGTTTCGGTACTGCTCACGGGATCCGATTTATGACCATGCATTCACTTTTGTTATTGATGTGATTCCCTTATATGTGGAGCGATGAATGTTCTTGTTAGTAGTCATGGCCTGATCCAGTCGGTCCCTTCCATCAACTCCATCAGTCCAGTCCCTTCCATCAACTCCATCAGTCCAGTCCGCCGCCAATCTGTCTGCTTCTGATTGGTTCATTTACTTTGGGGCATCCGATCATATGACTGGTACTCTTGGTGTGATGTAGGAGTATTCCTCCACCTCTTCTTATCCCGATGTTCGTGTCGTTGATGGCTCTTTTGTATCGGTTCGGGGAGTGAGGACCATCTCTCTTACCCCTACCTTGACCATTTCTTCTGTTCTATATTTGCCTACTTTATCTTTTAATCTGTTATCAATCAGTGCATTGGCTCGGACTCATCATTGTCGAGTTGTCTTCCTTGTTGATTCCTATGAGTTTCAGGATCTTGTGACAGACAAATCTCTTGGTCGAGGACATCGTACCTCAGGGGGACTTTATGTATTGGGTGTTCATTCCTTCAGTGGGGTTTCCTCCGACATTATTAATCTTCATAATCGTTTCGGCCATCCGTCTCTTTTTAGTCTTAAGAGATTATGCCTCGAGGCTCGATCCGTGTCTCAATTATTTGGTAAGTCTTGTCAGTTTGCTAAGCATCATCGTGCTACATATGTGTCTCGCAGTGATACACAGGCTACCGAGCCGTTTGCATTAGTCCATTTTGATATTTGGAGGCCATGTCCGGTCCCATCTCTCCCAGGATTACGCTATTTCGTCACATTTGTTGATGATCACTCCCGGATGACATGGTTATATTTGATGTGGTCTCGATCCGAGTTCTCTATTTTTTCTACTTTCTGTGTTGAGATTCAGACACAGTTCTCTGTGCCCGTTTGAGTTCTTCGCAGTGACAATGTACAGGAGTACTTTTCATCTTCTTTTACTTCCTTTATGGCTCAACATGAGATTATTCATCAGTCTTCTTGTCCTGATATCCCACCTCAGAATGGGGTCGCAAAACGGAAGAATCGTCACTTATTGGAGGTTACACGAGTTCTTATGTTTCAAACCAATGTACCGAAGAAGTTTTGGAGTGAAGCAATATTGACTGTCGTTTATCTAATCAATCGGATGCCATCATCTGTGCTTCAGGAGAGGTACCCTATCATGTGTTATTTCCTGGCCAACCCCTTCATCCTCTATCTCTGCGTATCTTTGGGTGTACCTGTTATGCTCGGGATATCCGTTCACATCTTACGAAGTTGGATCCCAAGTCCTTGAGGTGCATTTTTTTGGGATATTCTCGCACGCAGAGGGGGTATCGATGCTACTCTCCTAAGTTGGGACGATTTTCTATTTCTGCTGATGTTGTATTCGATGAGGCTACCCCATTTAGCTCTTCTTCACCCTCAGTTGGTTCGCCATCTGAATCATCCTCGTCTGTGGATGATCTTTTTATATACGAGTTGGTTCGGATTCCATCGTCGTCTTCACCTGTTCCGGATTCTCCACCTGTTTCGACTTCTCCACCTGTTCCGACTTCTCCACTTGACTCGCTACCCACTCTTTCTATTCGGGTGTTATACCCGTCGTCCCCGTAAGGGTGTCATTGATCAGTTTGACCATCAAGATGAGTGTGCTCCTCCTCCTGTTATTGCTCTTCTGACTACTATTCCTAATTTGGATCATTCCCTGGTTGTTCCTGATTCTGATCTCTCGCCATCTACTATGGCTTCATTATCGGCCACTCCTCTGTCCTCTCCGCCTTCTGATTTGGACCTTCCGATTACCCTACACAACGGGTCAACGTAGTTGTGTCACATATCTTACGTCTGCTCATCTCTCTTATGCTGGAGTATCCTCTTTTTTGCAGGCATTTGTCTCTGCTTTGGACTCTATTTCTGTTCCTCGATCTTTATCTGAAACCCTTTCTTCCCTGGGATGGCAACAGGCCATGCGTGAAGAGACGGAGGCCCTTGAGGCTAATAAGATTTGAGATCTTGTTCCCTTGCCTCCAAGGAAGCGAGCTATTGGTTGTAAGTGAGTTTATGTCGTGAAGGTGAATCCCGATGGCTCTGTTGCACGTTTGAAGGCTCGCTTGGTGGCTAAAAGTTATGCCCAGGTGTATGGCGTGGACTATACCGGCACTTTCTCTCCAGTGGCCAAGATGGCCTCTGTCCGTCTGTTTATTTCTCTTGCTGCTTCTTCTCGGTGGCCTTTACATCAGCTTGATGTGAAGAATACATTTCTTTATGGTGATTTGTAGGAGGAGGTTTATATGGAGCAACCTCCCGAGATGGTTGCTCAAGGGGAGTCCGGCTATGTGTGTCGGTTAAAGAAGTCCTTATATGGGTTGAAGCAATATCCTAGAGTATGATTTGGAAGATTCAGCTCTGTGATTTCAGACTTTGGTTTGAGGAGGTCTGCCAAGGACTATTCGGTATTTTTTTGTCATTCTAGCACTGATTGTATTCTCCTTGTGGTTTATATGGATGACATTGTTATTACTGGGAGTGATAGTGCAGGGATTGCTTCTCTAAAGATTTTTCTTCAAAATCAGTTTCAGACTAAAGATCTTGGCCTCTTGAGATAGTTTTTGGGAATTGAGGTAACCCGTTGCAAACGAGGAATATTTATGTCATAGTGCAAGTATGCTCTTGATTTGCTTCAGGACATTGGTATGATGGGTGTGAAGCAAAGTGATACTCGTATGCTTCTTGGAGTGAAGCTTGCACCTGAAAAAGGTAAGACATGTGATGATCCAGACAGATATAGGCGGTTGGTGGGTAAGCTAAATTATTTTGCCATCATCCGTCCAGATATTGCTTTCTCTGTGAGCATTATGAGACAATTTATGTCTGATCCTCGAGCTCCTTATTGACAAGTTGCATTGCATATTCTCAGATATATCAAGGGACATCCCAGTCGAGGCTTGTTATACAGTGATCATGGGCATCGTCGAATAGAGGGATTTTCTGATGCTGATTGGATAGGTTCACCTTTTGATAGGAAGTCCACGACGGACTATTGTGTGTTTGTGGGTGGAAACCTAGTCTCATGAAAGAGTAAGAAGTAATCGGTTGTTGCCCGCTCTAGTGCGGAATCAGAGTATCGTGCCCTTCTACATTTGATCAGTGATGTCACTTTTCTTCGACAGTTACTTGATGAGTTGTGGTATCCGGCTTCTCGGCCTAGTCAGCTATGATGTAACAGTCTATCCGCCATTCATATTGTATCAAACCCAATATTCCATGAGAGGACAAAACTATCGAGGTTGATTGCCATTTTGTACGTGAAAAGCTCCAAGGAGGTGATATTAAATTGAATCATGTGAAGATTATTGATCAATTTGCTGATATTCTCACCAAGTCTTTAGTAGGAAGTCGAGTGGAGTTCATCTGTAATAAGGTGGGCATGATTAACATCTATGCTCCAACTTGAGAGGGAATGTTATGATATGTGTTGTAGTGCTAGCTAATTAAGGATATTTTGATATTTTTGTGTGTTGCAGTATATAAGGGTTTAACCCTTATTGAATGATCTAAGACTTTCTATTATTTTCGAGACATGAATTAACAGAAGGGTTCCCAAAGGAGCTAGTTGGCGATGTGGCTACAGTTCCGATCCTGTAAACCAACAGAAGTGCATGCATGACTGTTGTTGCCATTTATGCAAGAATTCTCAATCACTAGCCAAAATGGCAACAACAGGTCTCAAATAAATTGAAAACGGTGCCTCCAAAATAATCTGGATAGATAAAAAGGTTAATGACATGCTCTCCATCGAAAGGGTGTAACAGCCCTGTGAGGTAACTAGTCCAGCTACCGAGTTTGCTTGGGCCATTTTTCCTAATTGACCCAAGAAAAGGGAAGTCTTGTCAATAGTAGTGTGCATTAAGTTATGGCCCCGTTTGCAGACTGAAAATAGGGCGGATAAGGAATCCGTCGGATAAGATATAGGATAAGGATTAATGGGATTAAAGTATAGATAACAAATCCTGGAACTCGATTTTTATAACATGTTTGTTTCACAGTCAAAAAATGTTGGATTAATTTTTCTTTCCTAAATTGTCTCTTCCCCATATGTCCTTGTTCACCGGAAAATGCCTTCTTTGCCTGCGACTGTAAAGAACAAATCGAAGAACAACAAATTAAAGAACACATCGAAGACAAAAATCAAAGAACAGATCGAAATCAAAGAAGAAATAGTAGACAAAAATAAAAGAACAACAAATCAAAGAAATCGAACAAATCAAAATCATAGAAGAACAAATCGAAATCAAAGACAGAAATCGAAGAAGAACAAATAAAAGAAATCGAAATCAAAGAAAAACAAATTGAAGACAAAAATCAAAGAAGAACCCTAATCGAAGAACAACAAATTAAATTGAAGACATAAATCGAAGAATAACAAATCGAAGACAGAAATCGAAGAACAACAAATCGAAGAATAGAATCAAAGTCGAATATGTTTGTCGAAGAACAGATCGAAGAACAGAAGCCCTAATCGAAGAACAGAAGAACAGATCGAAGAACAAATTAAAGAACAAATCGAAGAAAAGAAGAATACATCGAAGAACACATCGCCTCAGATTAGGTTTCTGATCGCCATTAAATCGTCGACGATGGCCAACCTCAATCGGGAGCATCAATCAACGACGATGGACACCGCAACCGAGAGCATCATCGCCGGCGAGAGAGGGCAGATGCAGTGACCGTATTCATCATCGGCGAACAAATCGAAGAATAACAAAAACAAAGTCGAGGGGCAAAGGCTATCCAATCCATCCTGGATAACCAAGTAACGGGGGGTGGGCGTTACTTGGTTATGCAGCCAAAAGGCTGGATATAGCTCTCCGGGGATTTGTTATCCGGGTGTTAATTTTGTTGCCAAACACCGGATATGAAAGGGACCCGGATTTCTTATCCAATCCGGGCTCCTTATAAGCAAAACAAACAGGGCCTGTATATATTGAATTGATATCAAGTATTTCAATCGGTTATGTTGAAACCCAGTCAGGCACTGTATTTAGGAGTTTTTTGAACCTATCAGCCAGGAAAAATAGACCATTTTTCGCAGAACCACCTTTGTCTTTTGAAATTGCATAAGCCTGAGTTTTCATGTCAGCAAAGTCACAACTAAATGTAGCATTTTCTGAACTTTCCTTGCTCACATAGCTTTCAACTGTATTGTTTATCATTCAAATCATACTATTTTAGCATTGAGTGATAATTAACCTATCAAAATATTGTTAAATCAATATATTATGCACCACAAGGAAGGAGAAAAGAAACTTTAACCTGACCCTGTATTTGATCACCATGATTCCTATCACTATGGAACAACCATCGCCATCTTTCTTTTTCCTCCTGTTATCAAGGCTGCAATCTCATTTTCAGTGTGACTTAAATTACCTAGAAAACAGAGCATTTAGAATGAGATTGATTAGCAGTTGAAATTGACACTTGGGTTCATCTTGATGTGTTGGATGTTTGAAATAGCTTAAAAAAATTAACATTAACATTAAAAATTGCAAGTTTTATGATTGAGAGACATGTTTTAGGTGTGTTGCTGTTAAATACATATTATACGTATGATTGTGTTATCTTTCTTATTAGTTGGACTATCCATGGCTTGTTTACTTAGTTTCTAATGTTTTATATAGCGATAAGCAGTAGTTAACCTTTTTTAACTGCAATTTGCAGATACTTACAAGGTAATTACCTTGGTGGACTGATTCCCAGCGAGTTGGGAAATCTGACAGAGCTTCAACATCTGTAAGTTGGTTTCAATGTTCATTTTGTGCTTGCATTTTTCTTTTTCCTTTTCCATTCCTTTTTCTGTGTTACAATCAATTAGATAGCTTTTCATTTCTGGTAGCTGTTCAAGCTGGAAAAACACCAGTTTGGTGTAGGTCTGTTGGCACTGTTTAGCAGCCTTTCCTTAGTATTAATAAAGATTATTATCTTACTCCTTAAAAAATGGATCGGAGATTATTATCTTCCTTTTACCATGTGGTCTTTCAAAATTGTAGTAAATTACCTTGCAATCCTCTTGTGCCGGTTATGTAGTTTCCTTATTCAATGCTAGAGAACAATTTGTCAAATGAGAGTCTAAATTGTAGTCAAGGAAAGTTAAATTGTGCCTATATCCCTTGCTGGGTCTATTTTTGAAATCCCTGAGAAATGGTCCTAGTTACTCTACTGAATCATATGGGACAAACTGTCCAAGGATGTAGGTTTTCTTTCTTTCTTGTCATTTTTTTTGGTCAGATCATACAAGGGTGTGGGTTATGTAGTCTTCTTGAAGTCTTTTGACTGCAGTGTTGGGTGGTTGAGTCAGTTATTTCAGTTTAAAGGTGGTGCCAAATGTATGGTTTTTTATACCGGTACAAAGCTCGTATTTTTCTTGTTTTAATCTCTCCGGGCCTTTTTATTAATGTACAGATTTTCGTTGCCGATGTTATCCATATATAAAACTAACAAAGCTAACCCTTGGAAGAAGGGAAAAGAACTCTTTTGACAGTTTAATGATCGATTATGGCTTGCATAGACAGGATGGTGGGATGGTGATCGAATGCAATATCTAACATTCTGGAAGATGACAATAGGATAGGAGAACTAATATACGAGAACAATAAAGCTATCTACACTTTTACAGCTAGTGGGAACTAATATGCATGTTAGGTAGCTGACAACCAATGCATTATATCTGTCGAATCTTCTGTGTATATGTCCTTAATAGATTACGTGTGGTCGACCCCACCTAGTGGGATTTGGTCTTGTTGATGATGACAATGACACTTTTACAGCTCATGGCACTTAACAAGATTAAATAGTGCTGCTATAGTTGTTTGTTTCTGTGTTTTTCTTTTTCTTGTCTATTCTTTCTGTTCTCCCCCTATGAAACAATGTTGTTATCTGGTAAGGAAATTATCAGTAAGCTTCTTAAAGGCAACGCCATGGCAAGGAAATCCATCATCTTGCACTAGTTGTTGGTTCCTACTGGTTCTTCCAGTCATAATCAGGATAGTTTTTGTGCCTATGCACGAAATATTTGTGTATCTATCCATGGAAATGTATATGCTCTGAGTGTTTTGTGCTTTTGGTGTACAATTTAACTTCTAGTACTTTATCAGGGATATTTCCAGCAACAGTCTTAGTGGATCAATTCCTCCATCACTCGGACACTTAAGCAAGCTTTTTACCTTGTAAGTGCTTTGAATAGCTTGAATTCTGAAAGCCATCTCTCTCTGTCTCTATGCATTCTAACACAACCTGATCACTGGTATGCCATCTCTTTCAACATTCTAAAGCAATGTGTCAACAAATTTCCTGGTTGGACCAATACCATCCAATGGGCTGCTCATCAACTTCGGACAAGACTGGTGAGTTTGGTATCCGGTTTTAATTTTCATGTTGATGGTTTCTGCTTAACGCCTCCATGGTATAAATCCTTGCTGTTCAGTCTTCTGTTCTCATTGTGAATAAATCTAATGGATGGTCCAATTGGATCTATGCCGTATTATCATCCATAGAAATTTTTTGTTGGATTCACTAATTTAAGAGATCAAACAGGCATTTTAGTGTTGTTAGTTACTTAGTTGCTTTTTGTAGGATCTTTGTATTCTTCATGTTTATCTGAAACAAATAGTAATCAATTGAATGCTTAGTTCTATATATGTCTAGAAATACATGAATATGCTACAAAGCTTAAATGCTGGAAAAGTGAAAACCAAGAAGAGACAACTGTTTTCTCCCTAACTGTCGGAGAAAGGAAGCAGAAGAAGTAAGTTTACTTACCAAAAAAAAAAAAAAAAAAAGCAGAAGAGGCAAGCAGGGACATAGGTTTGTGCTCTAATGACTGTATGGACATAGAAATGGTGAAAACCCTTACTGAATCTAGTTTCTCTTTTTCCTTTTGGTTTTGGATCATAGTAACAACAGGTTTTCCCTTTGCCTTCGGATCATAGTAACACCAGGTTTAAGAACCGAGGAAACCCAGAATCAGATGTGACTGATTCAAAATGAGAGTAGAAAATCCTTACAGAGTACCTAAGGTTGAGGTCATAGCAGAATGGAAAGAGCACATCGGGTTTCTTTTAGCCAAAATTTTGGGATATTCATGGAGACCCATGCAACCGGGGAAGGGTACTAGGCTTCATATGAAATGCTTCCTATTTGCTTATTTCAAGGAGCCAACTCTAACAAAAGTTTGTAAGAGGCCCAGGAAATGATTTTATATTTTAGCAATTCCCCCTCACGTGAAAGCTCATTGGACTTAAAACGTGAACTATACCGGTCCACACAAACAACAACAGTAATTATAATTTGGATTAAAAAGATTAGAACTTATAATGATTTAGTCAAAGTAGCCCTAATACTATGTTAATGAATCAACTCGACCAAAAACTCAAGCTAATGGTGCGAGGCTCAGGAAATGATTTTATATTTTGACATAATGTCCCCTCATGTGAAAGCCCAATGGACTTGAATCGTGGATTATGCATAGGTCCACACAAAGAACAACAAATCGTGACAATTGAGGGTAACAAGATTTAAAATCATGAACCACTTGGTTAAATTAGTTCTGATAACATGTTAAAGAGTCAACTCTACTAAAAACTTAACTTATAGTAAAAGCCCCAGGAAATGGTCTTATACTTTAACAGCTTATGAAATAGAAGTTAATAAAATGATTCATGGAGAACCTTATTTGCTTTTGAAATTTAAGCCTTAAATTCAGGCCTTTGATTGCTTAGGGTTTGAATTGAATGTGGTTCCCAATAACGGTCTGATCCCCTCCCATTCATGTACTTCTATTATTTCCTTTTCCTGTATTCCCTATCTTAGTTAGCAAATTCGACAATAATACGGATATTAAAATACAGGTAGATTGAATTAGTATGTAAATTTATGTAAGATACGCGTATTATACGTGTATATAATACGTCATTTTAAAAATACGTGAATTTTACTAACAGAGTTCCCTATCTCATCTTCCATTTCTCATCCCCTCTCTTTCTCTTTTGCTCCTGCTCCTTATCATGCAGCTTTATTGGTAACAAACAGTTGTGCGGCAAGCAAATCAATACCGCATGCAAAGATGGCTTGGGTAGAGGTGGGACAGATTCAAATTCTTCTAATCCAGGTAACTATTTGACGTGCAATGTGGCCATGTGTCTTTTGTATTGATGATGTGAGGAGCATTTATGAGATCTCAAGTTCCACATCCAAGAAACTACAATGTGTTTACAGCTCACATGTAGGTTCTTTATTACATGTGGCCATTAAGATTTTGTCCTAGTTAATGAGTTTACGGGTATTGATTTTTGGAAAAGCATTTTATTGTTGTTTGCCTTTTTGCTATTCTGTCATCAATCTCTCCTAAAGATTTTCTGCACTTTCACAACATGTAGTAGCAAACCAGAACCAGAAGAAGAAGTATTCTGGTCGCCTTCTGATCAGTACATCAGCTACTGTTGGTGCATTACTTCTAGTGGCTTTGATGTGTTTCTGGGGATGTTTTCTATACAAGAAACTCGGTAGACATGGTAGAAGAAGCCTTGCAATGGATGTCAGTGGAGGTGATTGCAATTTCATTCTCCATGGAAAAATCTAATGCTTTTTCTCGTGAGTTTCTTGACCTAGCCTGTAATTGTAATATCCTTGTCACTGCAGGTGCATCAATTGTTATCTTTCATGGAGACCTGCCATACTCTACGAAAAACATACTTAAGAAATTAGAAACATTGGATGAGGAGCATATTATTGGTAATGGTGGCTTTGCTACCGTCTACAAGCTAGCGATGGATGATGGGAATATCTTTGCAGTAAAAAGGATTGTAAAGTTAAATA
The DNA here is from genome assembly GCA_028571145.1 of Dionaea muscipula. Lineage (NCBI taxonomy): Eukaryota > Viridiplantae > Streptophyta > Magnoliopsida > Caryophyllales > Droseraceae > Dionaea > Dionaea muscipula. The sequence continues at coordinate 15,749 of JAOWBR010164302.1, forward strand.
ATGGTTTTGATCGTTTTTTTGAGAGAGAGCTTGAAATTCTTGGGAGCATCAAACATCGTCATCTTGTTAATCTAAGAGGATATTGCAATTCACCCTTGTCGAAATTATTGCTCTATGATTTCTTGCCTGGTGGTAGCTTGGACGAAGCACTTCATGGTGAGATAAGCTGCATACCTTATATCCTGTAGTATCATGACATTGAATTTATCTTACTTTGTACATGGAAACTCTTATTTTAATAGGTGTGAATATCAATCTAAATTATAAGTGGATGACAATTTGATTATGCCTTTGTTCAATCTTGTGTATGAAATGTTCTTAATAGTTTAATAATAACATGAAGATGTAGCCATAGTTCAAAGCTTTTGGTTTTTTTTCCCAGGTTAGATTAGGTTCATTTGTTTTGCTGATTTTCTGCATTTGACACATTAAGTTTTCTCAGTCGTCTGGTTTTATCCTGGGGCTGATTATCTATTCCTATTGCTTTCTTTTTCAACCCTTTTGAACGATATTGTCAATGACATATTTGCTTGTAAAGTGTCCATACATCCTGGATGTCTCTCTAAGGCCACTGGTTGTGGTACAGCTCTATATTGATAATGACCAATGGTTGTGGTGTGAGGTGCAGACCGATCTCAACAACTGGACTGGGATGCACGCTTGAATATTATATTAGGGGCTGCAAAAGGGCTAGCTTACTTGCATCATGATTGTTCTCCTCGTGTTATACACCGTGATATAAAGTCAAGCAACATACTGCTTGATGGAAATTTGGAGGCTCATGTTTCTGATTTTGGACTTGCTAAATTGTTGGAGGATGAGGAGTCACACATCACAACAATAGTTGCTGGAACTTTTGGTTATCTTGCTCCAGGTTAGTAAGGCAAAATGTTCTTTCATCAGCCATCCTGATTAGCAAATAGTTCAGATAGAAAAAGGTTGTTGGATGGTTATTTACTGCAACCTGTTATTTGTGTGTGAAAATCTGAACTCGAATGATTTTGTTATTCATCATGCAACTGTATATATAGACTACACAAGATGCTATGGAAAAGATAAGTTATAGATTCTGTGGATATTTCAAATTCAAACTAGTAACTGATGATTTTCTTCCTGATTTTCTTCCTGATTGATGATATTGTTCTCATCTCCCCGCAAGCCCAAGGAGGGTGTGACCTGAACGTGGAGCTTGTCACGAAGGGCTACGAAGCGAAAGCTAGGTAGTGATTTGCTGAATATTTCAGCTAACTGATGGTGGCCGGAGATCGGAGATAACCGAATAGTCCCAGCTTGAATGTGGTCTCGGATGAAGTGGACGTCGATGTCAATGTGCTTGATCCGGTTGTGATAAACCGAATTTCTAGCAAGCTGGATCGCGCCCTAATTATCATAATATACCTATGGCGGACTGGGAAGAGAGAGACCAAGGCGTTTGAGTAGATGCAAGAACCACAATGTTTCCACCGCCATAGTCGCTAAGGCCCGGTACTATATTTCGGTATTGGACCGGGACACCGTAGTTTGTTTCTTGGCACCCCAAAAGATGAGATTGAGGTCAAGGTAGACAGTATACCCTATAGACTGTAGTGGACCGTCGTGAGTTCGGGCAACCAGTCTAATCGGCATCGGAGAAGATACAAAGAAATAGGTTTGAGCTTGGGTGAAATTCAAGACCCATCGTAATCGTACCTTTGACATTGCGAAAAATTCTCTTGACGGTGTGCATGTGTAACGTGGTTGGTTGATGCATAAATTGACAGCATAAGTCAAGTCGATTCAGCTTAAGATCAAATATTGAGCCAACCATTTGACGATACAAAGTGGCGAAGGAAAGCGGCGTTCCTTGACCCGGGAGCTAGATACTGGCGTCTAGTGGTGTCTTGACCGGTTTGCAATCCGTCAAGTCAAATCGGTTGAGAAGCTGAAGAGCATAACAGGTCTGGGTCAGCATAAGAGATCCAGAAGAGCGATGCACCTTCATGCCAAGAAACATATGCAACGCACTGAGGTCCTTCATGTCAAAAGTAGATGATAGGCGACTAATAAGTCGTTGTAGGAGGACAGGAGAGGAACCTGTTAATATCAAATCATCAACATATATCAAAAGCAAGATAATATTTGAGCTGAAGCGCCAGAGAAAGAAAAATGGATCATGGGGACACCCTTGAAAACCAAGTTGAAGTAAGAGGGTGGTGAATTTGTGAAATCAAGCTCGTGGAGTTTGCTTCAACCCATAAAGGGTCTTATGTAAGCGGCAAACATGAATTGGGAAGGATGGATTTACAAATCCAGACAATTGTTGTAGGTACACAGTCTCCCGAAGATCACCATGTAGGAAGGCATTGTGAACATCAAGTTGTCAGAGAGGCCAATGAAGAGAGACAGTTAGAGAAAGTACAAGACGAATAGTACCCGGTTTGACGAGAAGACTAAAGGTCTCGTCATAATCAAATCTGGGTCGTTGATTGTAGCGTTTGGCAAACAACCTTGCTTTAAAGTGATCCATAGTGCCGTTGACTTTGAGTTTGACTCGGTACACCCATTTGTTGTTGATAACATTCATGGATGGATGAAAGGGAACAAGAGACCATATGTTATTGCAAAGTAGAGCAGTGTATTCCTCCTGCATGGCTTGGACCCAACGTTCATCGCGGGCAGCGGCTTCATAAGACTGGGGTTCAAGAGGAATGATGGCTTGTTGAGCTATCATTTATCAATGCTTGTGGCAGAGGGTGTTTGGTGGCATACATGGCTTTAGGTTTTTGTGTACCATCTCGACTTCGAGTAATCATCTGATGAATAGAGGCTGAGACCTCAGAGCTAGGTGGCTGGTAGAGAGGAACAAAATCAGCAAGAACATAAGTAGCAGGGACATAATCACCGGCTGAAGAGGAAGCAATGGTTGAAGGCCAGCTGATGGCTGATTGGGAATCGGTTGGGCACCGGATGGGCGCCGACTGAAGACCAAATTAAGGGCCGGCTGGGCATCGGTTGGGCGCTGGTTGGGCGCCGGCTAATGGCCGGTTGAGGGCCGGATGGGCACTCGGCGGCTATTTGCATTGTGCGATGATAGAGAATCGGTGACCGATTTGTGGGCCGAATAGAAGGGGGGCTGCTCGACGGTGTGGGCAGCAATGGGCTTGGTGGTGTAGGTAGCTGAGGGCTTTGTTAGTGCTTGTGGTGACTTCGCGGAAGCTGTTTGAAGGTAAATGCACGAGCAGCAGCAGTTGGAGGGCTAGTGGAGAGAAAGCGGTCTTCAATAAAGGAAATGTGACGAGAGATGTATATACGACCCTTTGAGAGATCGAGGTAGCTATGTTGGCCAGAATATCCGAGAAAAACACATGGTTTGCTTTTGTAGTCAAGTTTCGTGTACCCGAATGGTTGCATATAGAGGGGTAACAAAGATAACCGAATACACAGAGCATTGAATAATCTCACTTTTTTCCAAAGAGAGTTGTATAAGGAACACCTCCGGACAGAGACCGAGAGGGTAATCTGTTTATAAGAAACACCGCGGTGGAGAATGCATATGACAAATAGTTTTTGGAGAGAGTTGAGTGAGCCAGTAATGTCAGACCTGTTTTAACAATATGTCGATGCTTGCGTTCGACATGCCCATTCTATTCAGGAGTCCTAGGACATGACATAAAGTGAGAAATATCTTCTTTAGCAAAGAAGGATTGAAGGTTGAAATTGAGGTATTCACTGCCGCCGTTTATTTGCATAATTTTGATAATAACATTATATTGACGATTAATCAAATTAATAAAGACAATAAAAATACTAGTCACTTCATATTTATGCCGAAGGGAAATAGCCAAGTGAAACGAGAGCATTCATTAATGATTCTTAATTAATAGCGGAAACAATCAACAGAAATCGTCGGGGAAGGCCCCCCATACATCACTATGCCAAGTGTTGAAGATAGTAGAAGAATAAGATTTGCACAGATCAAAGGAGATCTTTGCGCTTTTGCCTAGTTTGCAACAACTACAAGGCTGTTTATTGACTGAATTTGGTAACTGAAGAGCGAGGGCGAGGTGTTGTACAACTTGGGAGGACGGGTGTCCTAAACGAGCATGCCATTGGCCGCCATCACTTTTATTGTGTTGAAAACAAACTGAAGTGGGAGCAGATCCTTTATTGGAATTAAAACGATCAATAGCACTTTCTTTAGGGTCGGAGAGGAGTATTTTTCCGGTCTGCAAATTCTTGACAAGAAAACCCCAAGGATAAAATACAAAACAACAATTATGTTCCTCTATAAACTTGGAGACACTTAAGAGATTCTTCTCAATGGTCGGCACAATAAGTACTTTCTCTAAAACAATAGCGTGGTACAAGATCTTGAGTGTCACCCAAATCTCCCGAGTAGAGGAACAGTGAATAACCGGTAAGAGTACATCATCAGATTCAGAGAGGGATGATGCAATCCAAGCAAGGACCATTTGGCCGAGATGAAACCATGAGGAAAGGTTTAAAGGGTCAGTGTTAACGGGTTTGGGTATAGAGCCATCAACAAGGCCAAGGAGGTTGTGACACCGGAGCACGGGCATCACCTGCATCTTCAAGACAAGGTAATTATTTGTTGCTAGTTTTGAGAAAATCTCTTGGCTGATGGTCTTGACAATGGGAAGAGAGGAAGCGGGAACTATGGTTTCAGTGGAGGTGGTGGTGACTGTGTTTTCGCCTTTTCGGTGGCCATGGGAAAGGCAGAAGAATTGAAGGGGAAGAGAAGAAAGGGCAGCCGGGAAAAAAAAAAATTGTCCTTTATGGCTTTGATACCATGTGAGAAAATTTGAACTCGAATGATTTTGTTATTCATCATACAACCGCATATATAGACTACACAAGATGCTATGGAAAAGATAAGTTACAGATTCTGTGGATATTTCAAATTCAAACTAGTAACTGATGATTTTCTGCCCGATTTCCTTCCTGATTGGTGATATCGTTCACAATTTGAAGTCTTGAACTTGGTATGCATATTGGACACACTTGTGTTTAAGTGTTGTATCCACTTTTTTTAACAACTTTGTTAAGACTTATGAATTGATTCTGAAGAGCAAGTGTCTTTCATGGTTTCTTCTTCAGTATTACCCATTCCTAGGGTTGTACCATCAGACCCACTTCCTAAGCTGTTTGATCAGTAAATAGCTAATGAAAATTAGCGAATAGTTCAGATAGAAAATGGTAGTTGATTGTTTGTTCACTGCAACCTGTTATTCGAAGTCTTGAACTTGATATGCATGTTGGATACGCTTATGAACAAATTTGTTAAAGACTTTCGAATTGATACTAAAGATCCTAAGTGTCCTTCACAGTTTCTACTTCAGTATAATCCATTCCTCGAGTTGTACTGTCAAACCCACTTTCTTAGCTGTTTGATCAGGAAATAGCAAATGAAAATTTAAATGATAAAATTGTGATAAATGTCTAACAAGGTGGGTTTAGTGGTTCCACCCAAAGTTGGGGATGTACTGAAGAATGACCCATCCTTCACTTGCCCAACTGTCGTTTGAGATGGGTGCATTGTGGGGATAAAAGGTCTAAGAAATATATTTGCATCTTAATTTATGGGTGGGCTTGATTGAACTATTGAGGTTTAATTTAATTAGCAGTTTATTCTTGATTAGTTTTATTTGTGCTTAGGCCCCCACTTTTTTAAGTTCGTGCTAGACCCCCATAAACTTAGGGTCATTCCTGTGTAGTGGGGTTCTTTGTTGGAGGACAAAAGGTTACGAGTGCTTAGTTTTTGTAGGAGTTATTATCCTATGTGGCGTGCTGAAAATAAGTGAGACAAAGAGAAGAATACTCTCTATTATTTTAGATACCAATGAACAAGAACGTCCTTTTATAGGAGAAGGAAGTGACAATCCCTAAAGATATAACAAAGACAACAAATCCTAAAGATATCAAATGATATCATAAAGATATCAGGAATGATATGTTATAGATATGTTTCCATGTTAAATATATTTTAATATCCTCTCTTAAACTCAAGATGGCATAGATGAAGTCAATTTGAGTTTGTAAGTCAAATTAAATCAGATTCTGTAAACAAAATCATAAACAAAATCATAAAGACATCCAGGAGGAACAAGGATAAGAACATGATTGAAGGAATCGAAACACAAACTAAAACTGAAATCGAGAAGTCGAAGCCAAAATTGAAATCGAAAAGCCGAAGCCGTAACCAAGAAGCTGAAGCCGAAACAAACAAGTCGAAGCCGAAGTCGAAACTAAGAGGCCGGGATGGAATTCGAAACTAAGAAGTTGGGACAAAAGCCGAAACATGTCGGGACAGAAGCCAGAATAAGTCGGGATAGAAGCCGAAACAAGTCGTGACAAAGGCTAGACTAGGTCAGGATAGAAACCGGAACAAGTCGGAATAGATGCAGGAACAAGTCGAGATAGAAGCTGGAACAAGCCAAGACGGAAGCCGGAACAAACCGGAGAAGTCAGAACAAGCCGAAACAGAAACCGGAACAGAAATTGGAATATAATCCGAGACAAAAATCAAACCCAATTCTTTAGTCGGAATAGAATGTTACGAGCTTGTTTTTGGAAGCGGGTGAGTGGAGGAGCTATGGTGACGTACATGAGAATTAGACGAAGAGGATGAGGGTTTGAGAGGATAGGGAAGAGAAGAGACAAAGATTAGCAGATAGGGAATTGAGACTGGAGAATTGGATTCATTATTCGGTCCTTTCCAAGATAGTATACAAGTTTAAATAGGCTACTGCCTCGACTAAAGATGGAAAAATCTAATATAAGGAAACTAAATCTGTTACTGCGATCCTTCTAAATCCCTTCCAATCTGTATGCAGATTCTAGCCACTTTGATGATTGCTGCCTTGCCTCCTCCTTTGATACGTAATCTTGAAGCGGTTGGTCAATAGTTGTCGTTCCCCATCATCTGTTTGAGTAGCGGCCGATGGAGTAGCAGTTGGAGTAGTAGCATATCTTTCTCCTTCACCATCCTCTGCTGTAGACCTCTATAAGAGGGGATTGTATCATAGAACCTGGAACAGAAACCAGAAGAAAAACCAAACCCAAAGCCTCAAACTTTTCCCATGGATCCCTTGCTCCTGAAGCAGAGGCTCACCATCGACAATGTTCCTTCTTTTTTTCTAGTGGATGATCGAGAAGAATTAGACCCTCAGACGGTGGTGATCGAGGTCCACCTCCTCATGACGAGAGGTGTCGTTCACCAATGCCCGAGGTGACAAATCAGGAAAGAGGGTTGAAAATAAGAGAGAGAGAGAGAGAAGAATACTCTTTATTATTTTGGATACCAATAAACTAAATAGGACCATCCTTTTATAGGAGAAGGAGGTGACAATCCCTAAAGATATAACGACGACAATAAATCCTAAAGATATCAAATGATATCATAAAGATATCAGGGATGATATGTTAAAGATATGTTACCATGCTAAATATATTCTAACATGGTGCATTGAGAAGTGTTAAGCACCCCACTTGTGGGGTACTCTATTGTAGATGGTTTTAGATCCTTGAAAGATGGCATAAGATATGATAGGTTTCTCTCATACGATCGTTTTGAGTTTTAGAACTCTGTTTGGACTAAAATTGGAAGTGCTGATGTAATGTTGTCATTACCTTCTACCAATTAGAGGAATATGTAAGGACTTTTCTGTGGACATCTTCTAAAGCTTTTCAAGCAATATAGCCATGTAGCGGTAACAATGTGGAGCTTTTCCTGGTTGAAGAATTTTTCCTTTGGGGAACATACTTATTCTTGAGATCATTATTCTTTTTCTGTTCCCTTTTTTCCTTTCTTCCTTTGACAACAATTAAAGTATAAAATTATTTCTTAAATCTCTTACCATAAGCTTGAGCTTTTGATAGAGTTTGTTTTTTGATACGATATTAGAGCTAGTTTGACCAAATGGTCATGAATTCGAAGCTTATTACCCCTTGATGTTATATCTTATAGGGGATGAATAAGACAAATGATAATTTTTTAATTTATCCCCTCTTTTTGGCTAGTTAGAGCATTTCCAGCACAAATAAGCAAATTTGCCTATCTAATACTAATTTTTAACTATGAATAGTGATGGTTTGTCAATGTTGCTCCAGCTGGTGATAACTATAATTTACCTATTTCATATTTTTTCTCCTAACGTTTACTAAATTTAATTGGAATAGACATTTTAAATGCCAAATATAGCAACAAGTATAGCTAAGAGCATCTCTAACGCGGATGTTTGAGCAACTTCTATAGCCATATTTTAGCATATTTGAAAAAAAAATTCACTCCAACGCCTCACATTTGCCCCTGGCATATTATACCATTGCTAAAGCTAGTGCCAAATTTGGCTTGAAGAATGCCGCTGCTATAACGGCGGACAGTTGCTCGCCGCCAACCATTTTCACTAAATCCTCTTGTTGCTCGCCGCTGCTGTAGCTCCTGAAAATCTCTCTGTGCAATCACTTCCATTGAATCCTCTCATACAATAAGTTGGTTTTGCTTCAATCCATGCTCCCAATTCTGCTCCTCATATTTTGTTGATTTCAATGAATGTTTTTGGTATTCATTGCACCAAAATTTGCAGATTTTAAGAGAAAGAGGGAGAGAATTGATCGAAAACATATGATTGATGATTTTATTTTTGATTTGATATCAGTTTGTGGACTCGGTGTAAAGGAAATTGAGATTTGGGGGTTGAGAATTTGAGGGTTTAGGGGTTTTATAATTTAGGATTTTTAGGTTTGTTGACTTTGATTTTGTTGTTGTCTTGTTTCATAATTTGTTGAAAAGGGGTTGAGAATTTGTTACTTTGATTTTGTAATCTGTTGCTGCGTGAAAAATATAGAAGTTTGGTTTTTGTTGGATGGCTTTGGTCTGGTCTTGTTGCTGCGTGAGAATGTTGGCCTTGGTTTGATTTTAATCTCTAATGGATGTTCATTAGAATCAAGATTAAATTGTTGCTGCGTGAAAATTGTTGCTCGATGTTCACTAGAATAAAAAATTAATCTCTAATATTGGTCTTGTTGCTATGTGAAAATACGTGAAAATGTAAGCATCATGGTTGAATGATAGGCAATGAACACAAAATATTGAGGCGATTTGAGCTGACTTTTCATTTCACTTCACTTGCAGAACATAAACATGGGGAAGAATCAGTTAAATAGGGAAGGGGGAAGTCGTTCTCATGCTAACAAGACATGACAATTTGCTATGCTTATTTAAATATCACTCAAGATCCGGTTATAGGTTACTCACAATCATCAGAAAATTTTTGGAACCGAATATATCAAAATTATATCGAGTCAATCTCTAATTACGCAAGATCTCAAGTTTCTCAAGTTTATGTTAATTAATTAAATGTAGAAAAGTGAGTTGAGAAAATGGTGGGAAAAACTGAAACTGTATGATAGCACTGGAGTGATATTGGTAAGTTATAGTAAACCGTCATTGTTGATAGCCTAAATATGGCATTAGATCGGCAAATATAGCTAAGAGCATTGGAGATGCTCTAACGAACTATAATTTGACTATAGCAACCTAAATGGCTAGTGTATTAGAGTGGCCATTTTTATAACCAAAGCTATAACTTGACTATAGCAACCCAAATAGTTAGTGCATTGGAGTTGCTCTTATCACAATCAATAGATAGCCCAAATATGTAAAGAATTAAAGCATATAGACAAGATCGAGATATATAGTGGTTCCTCAAAATGAAGTACATTCACTTTTCCCAAGATATTGTGAAGATCCTTGAGGTGTGTGTGTTATTGATGGCTTCAGTAGTTTTCTTGCATCCGTGTGTAAGAGAACCGTACACTTTGGTTTTTTAGGATTTACCAAACAACCACTTAGACAAGGTTTTGGGGCTCACCTCACAATCGCTACAATCAAGAATTTTTTGTTCTGGACGAACTCTCAAACCGTTTCTCAAGACACTCTAACAATCATAACTCTCTTGAGAAATCACCTTAACAAATGGAATGTTCAATGTATATAATGTATAAAACACAATCTCTCAAGCTCAACAATAATAACAAACAATAATATGGAGCTTGAGAGAACAAACAAATAATGATCCTAAATTATGAAATACCAATATTTAGCTTGATAGTTTGTTGGAGAAGAGTATCAATGTTGTGTTCTTGAATCTTAATCAGTTTGGAATGATATTCTCTTGTTTAATTTCCTTGGATTTCTTTTCTTAAAGCTTTGGAGAATTTTTACTCTTTTAGATGCTCGCAAATGTATGAAGATGAATCGGCAAGAGAAGCAACACTTGGTAACCAGCTAATAGGCTGATTTTGAAAAAAACAGTTGTTGCATTTGATGTGGTGAAATTTGGGTTGTTGATCTTATTATTTTTGCAATTTGATCGTTGATAGAAGTTGGGGCCGGACGTCTGCTGGAAAATGGGCGGACATCTTTCCAACAGACGTCCCCTTAGTTGACATACATAACTCACGTGTCAGACATCCGCTCATTTTGAGCCGGAAGTCCGCCCTTTAGTAGACTGCATTGGTCTTCATCTGGACGTCTCATTTCCTCACCTATTCTTCATTTTCTACATATGTACGTCCTCCTATTCTTGGCTGGACGTCCGCCCTTCAGCAAACGGCAGTACTTCTGTGGACGACCATCATCACGTCCACTCTTCATTTTTCTACACATGGACTTCCGCTAAGGCAAACACTTGTACAATATATAATAATTCATATGCTAAACAAATATGTTAGCCTATGAATAATGTTCTAGCACGTGTATATTGAATCAAAGTGGTTAAAATATCAATGATAATGAATATCCTAGAATATGCTACTTGTAATATTTATATTCATCATCAAACTTATAATCATCAATGATCATTATTATCAAAAAATTAATTTATGGTCATCATCATCAAAACCAAGGTTATACATAACTTAAACATAGAATTACACCCCCAATTATCGTCGTCGTTGTTAGTTGTTACTGTTGTGGTTTGTGTGGACCAGAGGAAGTGAATCTAAACTTCTTTGGAGAGGTAAACATTTTCTGCAGATTGTCCTCATGAAATGCTTTGTTGCTTTTACTTGTCCACTTTAATAAGACATCCACAGGAGATTTCTTCACGTAATATAAATGATCCTCCCTTTTTCATACTACGAGGCATTAGCAAAACTAGGATGTCACCTCCTTATAGTGCATCTGTGAGGAACCCTCAACCTCGTGCTCAACTTTTCCGACCATACCACAAAAGGAGATGTGTCGGTGTTTTCCTCATCTGGAGCTCATACTACTAAGCAGTATACTTCAATCTCACACGATGGGTGAGAAGAGTTTGACATTTGATATAGTCAAAAAGGGTAACCTTGTCGACAATGCTTTATCTTTTCTGTTTGCAGAGGATTAAATGGTCCTTAAGGTGTTGTTAGTTGGGCTATAGACATGAGGCCTTACAAAGGGCATTTGATAAATTTGAACGATATGGAAAAGATTGGCCATTCCACTACGTCTTGGCCATTCTTCTCTTCTACTTAGAGACTGCTGGATGCCATCAAAATCCCCAGTTGCAAGCTATAGTTTTAGGAATAGTTACATTGGTAGATTGAGGAGATACCGCCACCAAGGTCCTTCTTTACGTGGAATGAGCATGAGCTTCAGTTCATTCTATAGGATATGGTCGCCTCGCCTGTAGTTTGCTTGTACTTCTCAGCATCTTTATGTTGTGGTTTCTGAAGAAGAGCTCTTAAAGTTTCTGTTATTTGTGAATTGACCTTAAAAACTTATTGTTGATGCACTCAACACCTGTATTATAAGCTCGATATCAGACTCCCATTCGATTACTATTATGATCTGTTGCTGAATATTTTTAGTTACTTCTGGGTCCTCTCTCTGATAGAATACATGCAAAGTGGCAGAGCAACAGAAAAGGCTGATGTTTACAGTTTTGGGGTCCTTGTGCTTGAAGTATTAAGTGGAAAGCGTCCAACAGATGCATCATACATGGAGAAGGGTGTGAACATTGTCGGCTGGGTACGTATTGGCTTTTTGGTGTTGCACATATTTCACAAACAACAAGATATGCATTTCAGATCACGCCAATGACAATTAGCTGATAAAAAAAGAGAGAGAAAAAGACGAGTGTTTTATATAGTACCGACACTTTGGAGTCTTATTTGTTAGCCTGATCAGTTCACCCAATTTTTTGTTCTTTCCATGCAGTTGAACTTCCTAATATCAGAGAATAGACAGCGAGAAATGGTTGAAGCAGTGTGTGAAGGGGTACAAGTGGAAAGCCTCGATGCTTTGCTTTCAGTTTCCATACAATGTGTCTCCCCAGCTCCCGAGGACCGTCCTACTATGCATAGGGTGCTTCAGATTCTTGAATCTGAGGTGATGACACCATGCCCTAGTGATTTTTATGAATCAAGCTCCGAATGAATGAGGAACTTGATAAGGTGCCGATCTTGATCTCCCCTTTATTTGAGCAACTCTCATATCATGAGTACACACCTGGTGTTGCTTGTTGTTCATCTGTTGATTGTTTTTTGGCCGAGCGACAACAGAGACCGGGTGATCAAGCATGCTCTTTGGGGACTGATCATATTCTCATCGGCGACCAAATTTCGGTTCTGATTGCGAACTGTATTTTTGTATTCTGTCAGTCTTTGCTTCTTCTCTTCTAGTTTCCACCTACATTTGTATAAGTGTAAATGCTATGAAACATTGTGAAAAATTACTTGGATTAATTAGCCAGAACCTGCTTTGTAAACTTCACAAAATAATCGAATTTTGTGAATAGCAGTGGCTTTCTGAGATAAACCTACTTATTAGGTTGGGGATTTTTTGACGGTCCTAAGTCCGGATAAAACGGTGAGAGTTACGTGTTGTTAAATAGTCGACGACGGTTAACATGTAAAAGTGATATTGCACCTTTTGAGTTCTCGATGGGTTCTGAATTCTGATGGAGTGTTTTGTAGTTGAAAAACCGAGTGTGTGTTCCATCTCGTGGTGGACTACGAACCGAGATTGGAAAGACATGAAGCACAATGTGGTGGATTGCGTAGCACTTGCAACAGGTGAAGACTAAGCATTAGAGGCCGTCGGGGATGTGACAACCATTACCTTTGGCCGAGTGGAATTGAGATTATATCATCATGGATTTTGCGTCAGGATTGCCCACTACTGATATGCGATTTGGGTGATAGTTGATCGGCGTACCAAATCTGCCCATTTCCTTGCAGGGAAAAAGACTTTCAGTCTTGAACGTCTTACTTAGTTGTATGTGAGGGACATCATTAGATTACATATGCTCTAATTTTCATAGTTTCTGATCGTGATTTGAGGTTCGTGTCGTATTTAAATTTCGGAGAACCTTGCACAAGACATTGGGTACTCATTTGGATTTGTATAGTCAAAGAGGACGATACAAACTATGACGGATATATGTTGAGGGCCTTTTCACCGAGGTGGAATAAAATACACAATGAAATTCTGCTAAAATACCGAAACATTTTCAATCTGTAGTTAGGGTTGGCAATGGGGCAAGACAAGGCGGGGATTTATCTTCTCCATCCCCGACTTTGAATTTGTATATGACTCCTCGTCCCTGTTCTCGTCCCCGCAGAGAAATAAATTTCATTTTCTATCCGTGTTCCCTGTTTCCTCGCTTCTATAACTTTTTCTTAAAGATGCCCTCATATCTGTGACTTTTTCCTTGCGATGAAGAGTTTTTGGACTACCCTTGTCCCTTGCTTTCTTCCTCTACATTTTATAAGAGCTTTTCCATCGGTTCAATTTTTTTAAGTTTTTTTTGTTGTTTTTTGTTTTTTTTTCAGTTTTTTAGTTCTTTATTGACCACATTGGTCGAATAAAAGCTGGGAAATTTTTCCACCAGCCGGGAAAAATGATGGGAGATCCAGCTCCATATCCAGCAAAAGGAAGAGAGAGAAAGAGTGAGGAAAAAGGAAGTGAGAGAAAGAGTGAGGGAAAAAGGAGAGAGAAAGAAATGCATAATTAGAGATGATAATTCGAGTCAGGTCGACACCTATCCGGCCTGATTCAAAAGGTGCTGGATCGGTACGGCACGGTGTTGACCCTAAGTATTTTGATGACTGACAAACCATTGATAATCCGATTATTATATATTGTATCTTGCATGCTATTTACAGACATGTTGTAGAAATGAAGATGCTTGGACTATGAGCATGGATTGGACTCTTCGAAAGATAAAGAATCTATAGCTAATGGATTACATGATGAGCAAGACCTGCTGGAGTAAAGAGGATCAACGTTGCTATGCATGGATGATTAGTCTGAAGACCACAAGTTTTATTTTTCTCTTAAGGTATGCGAAATATGAGCATGAGAGTCGACCCTTGCATGCTCCTGATCTCAACTGTACAAATACACACCCCACGTGGTTTTTCTGGAAAATCCTCTAACTGTTTTCTGCCCCACTCGAAGTTGTTTTAAAATGAATTTACAACTTATTTAATTGTGTTTGGATGTTCCAGAATGGTTGGGCGAAAATTTGAGGAAGTTGGATAAGAAAAGTTTGTTTAAAATTGGAAATGTTTTAAACCAAATCAATGAGTTTGAATAACTTTCATTCTTGTGTTGACTGATCACTTTCCCACATTATGATTGATTCACATGCTTTCCAAATACCAAGTAACTGATATTCTGATTTTGAATATTCTTGGAAAGAAAACGATTGCTTCACCACTTTAAAATGAATCATCTCCTTCACTGAAGCTTCATGCGAAAACACTACACTGAAGCTTAATTGTGTTTTGCAACCATCTAAGCACTCTTGAGATATGAAGCATTCAGGTTTGGTTACATTGCTCATTGTTTTCGCATCCCCCTGTAGTTACATGTGTTGAATGTATTAGCATCTCATTGCTATAACATTCATCTGATATTCACTTCAAACTTTTGATTATCAATTAGTTTGTTCCTTAGGTGACCTAGAGGATTTGAGGCCACCAAGTTGAGTGAAGTTGATTCATAGTAGTTGGGATCAACTTGGGTGGACCTAAAGTCATTGAGGTCGAGGAAGCTAATTGATAGTCTAGAGTTGTTGAGATTATCATTGGATGTTATTTGCATAGGTTGTAAATGAACATCGAGTTTGAATAAAAGAGGTTGGCACAAATCTCACCTGGAGGGTCCTAAGCGCTGACCGCCCTCGGGATTTCTTCAGGAGCATCACGGGGCATATGATCCGAGAGTGCCCCATGTGGAAACAAGAAAAATCAGCTGAAAACAAGACCTACAACTTCAGGAAACTCAACAAAGCAATGCTCACAGCCGTGGCTTGGGGTGATTCCGACTCTGATAAAGAAACTCCAGAAGTGCAAACACAGGAAGAAGCTAAACTGAGCTTCTGCCTCATGGCAGATCTTGATGAGGTACGAGAGATGATTGGAGAAGAAGGAAGTCTTGAGGTAACTCCTGAACTTTTAGGTAAATTGCAAAAATTCACAAAAAATGCTCTTGTTGGAGTGTTTGTAGACTTGCTGACAAATTTTAATGAGGTATGCACTGAGAAAGACTCCCTGCTAGATGAGATATGTGTGCTAAATACTGAGAAAAAATATATCTCTGATGAAAGAGATCGGTTGAAGGAGGAACTGATTAGCTGGGAGAGCAAGATCAAGGATTTTGAAAAATTTAAAAGGAGAACAGTGAATTGAAAGAGACCATCAGAGATTTGAAGGTAAAGTTCTTTGAGCATGAGAGGAAGTTTTTGAAAAAGGTTGAGAATAAGAATCCAATTGACTTAACCCCTGATCCGGCCAAATTAAAGATGTCACTAGAAGAAGTAAATGAAAGAATTAAAAACCTGAGATAAAAATGAAAGAAAAAGAGTGGGAAGAGGGAATGAAGTATGACCCAAAAGAAAAAATGACAAGAAACCAAGAGTTGGTTGAAGACCTCATAGTTAGCATTACAACATATCTGACTTTTGGCAACATGAAATGACGACAAACGTAAGGATGTGTCGCTGTTGAGTATGTATTGGCAACATCAAATATAATTACGTCGCCAAAAGTCTTCAATTTCGCGACACGCGTTCTCATGTAGCCAAATCTTCACATTTGGCGACGCAATATCTTATGTTACCAAAAGTTTTCACATTGGTGAAAAAAACTCCGATGTCGCCAAAAGT
>JAOWBR010164303.1:0-21105 GCA_028571145.1 Dionaea muscipula
GTATTAGATATTCATGGTGACTGGATAAGGAAAAAAATAGATGAATTTTGTCGGATGATTTTTTTTCGACGAACTTTTTCTGATGAATTTTTCCCGACGAATTTTTTTCGACGAAAATTTTCTTCGACGAATTTTTTTAAACTTTTTCTGACGAAAATTTTTCCGGTTAACTTTTTTCTGATGAACTTTTCCTGAAGAAAAATTTCCCGGTGAACTTTTCCATTGAAATTTTTTTTCGGCGAACTTTTTCCGATATAAATTTTTTCGACGGACTTTTTTCGACGAATTTTTTCCAACCAAATTTTTTTCCGACAAAAATTTTTTTGGTGCACTTTTTTCGATAGACTTTTTTATCCGATAATTTTATCCATGAACCCAACAAGTTTGTAAAATCAATATATCACATAACTTATCCAACCCACTATCCCATCATTACTTATCTCACTTATTATCCCTCATTATTACTTATCCCCCATTTTCTTATCTGGTAACCAAACACGGCTTGAATGTCCAAGTGAAAGCCCTCTAAGTCTCTAAGGGGTCGATTGGATGTAATAAAAAATAAGATGTATTGTATTAGTTATGAAAGGAGATAAGATATAGAGAGTGTATTGTGTTTGGAGAGTGAGTCCCCATTAATGCGATATTTATAAAATGACGATTAAAATGTTAAAAAAGTGATTTGATAATAAAGAGAGGTTCATTGTAAAAGTATAGAGGAATGAAAGATATAGAGAGCGTATTAACTTTCGCTATATCCGACAGTTATTTTATACACTTTTCCCACCTCCATATCATTTGTTTGTGTTGACGGGACTCATTTTCACCCCCTTAGGGATCCGAAACGTCATCCATTAATGTTAAGATGTTTGGCATTTCGAGAAAGAATAGTCATAAATAGAGATTAATGGCGTTGACCCAAGTTTTGGGCATAGTGAGTGTAGCGTTCCACGTTAGCACGAGGAAATGTTATGCGTTAGCACGTGGAATGTGCCAGTTCCGACGATAGGCGTGTTAGTTCTTGGGATGTGAGCGTTATGGGGTTGGTTGGTGAATAGGGCGTGCCCCTTAGCACGTCTGGTGGTTTTAAGAATCGTGGATCAGGCGATTGGCAACGGTTTCCTTTGTGGCTGCAATATGATTGGGGTCATGATGTCAAAATGGGCTACCTGGAGGCAGTTTATGAACCGTAAAAGCGGTTGGAGCACGTTTTGCTGAGTGTGTCCGGAGGTGATGGGTGTGGTCGGAAGCATTTGTTCCCCATTGTAGAGTAGTTGCTCTCCATGATGGCCATGATTGGTTCTTTGTAACTGTTTTTGGTGTTATAAATAGTCCTCTTTCGGTAGATGTACCAGATTTCATAACTTGATCAATCAAATCTATTTACCTTTTCACTGTTTTTATTGCTAGCATTTCGTTTCTTCATTTTTTTTTTGTAAAGAAGTTAATAATATTAATTCTCCAATCATCAGTATATACAACTCTAATCACTAAACAATTCTTTATGTGCAAAAAAAATAATAGACATCCAAAATCGAAACTATGGACATCTGCAAAACTAGAAAGACCTGAAGTCTCACAACAGGATTAAACAAGCCCAACCTCCTCATCACTTCCGGCACTCCAACTTCATCTAAAAGCTCACCGCCACTCCCCTAGCTGCCGCACAAAAAACTGATCCAGATTTATTGGACTCATGTTAATCATCATTGCAGCTTGTACTTCTGTAGAATTCTCCAGCACACCAAAGCAGGGGGTAGTTCAACTTGGTGAAAAATCCTTTGATTTCTCTCCCTCCAAATCTCATAAATCACTTCCGCGTACACCCCTTTTCGTAGACATGTCATATCTGATTTTCCTCTCGCCACCTTCATAATCTATCTTCTAACAGAGTCCCAACTCGTCTCCTCATGCCTACTCCAATCCAGGTGAATCCCATCCAGGACCTCTCTCAACATCACTTGAGCAAATGGGCAACAAAAAAAAAGGTGCTCTCTAGTTTTCCCTCGTTTCCTCGTTTTTGTTTTCAGCAGTAGGTATCAGTTTAGCTTTGTTTTTTCATCGCCAACATTAGCTTCCGGTAACGCTCCACGGGGTGAGGCTTATCCCCGGGAGACCCTTCCACCCATTCCCCATGTTTTCCAATTTCTTTCGTAAATAATTTATCAGATGATACAAAATGATGATTTAACAACATATATAAAGGGATATGCATATACCCATGCATATGTTGCAACCAATCATGACCTAACGGTTAATTTGCGTGCCCTCTAACGATTTGCTTATTGTTTTGTACGTTTTCGTATTTTGAAAAAGTGTGAAACATTTTCAGTAATTTAAATCCTTGTAAAGAGGTGTAATGAGAGGTAAAGTTTATCTTGTATGCATGTTTTAAAGTCTATTATATAATGGGGTAGACTATTCGGATTCCAATTGAGATTCTAATTTGGATTTGATCAAACCAAAAATTAAGATTTGATATAATAGATAAATATATGATTAAAAAAAAAAAAAGAGCAATAAAAAAAAAAAGAAAAATCCTAGAAGCTGCGGTGTCAAACCTACGGGTTCAAAATGGAGTTTACGTAGATTGAAGTAAAATTAACACTTTCGATATATAATAACCAATTTATAATTTGTGGTTGCTGGAGGGAGATTTTCAACATTACGACTCCTTGTGGTGCTTTTTTATTAAAAAATATTTTGGTGTCCATCGCCGTTAAAAATTGTTAGTTGAACTACCAATCAAATTATATTTTAGACTATTTTTTTTAATAATAAATGAGAGTCTCATCATTTATTTTCTTTGTCATCATTCATGACGACTTACCCCCTCCATCTTCATACTGTTTCTCTCTCTCCCATCACCATGCCACCGACCTTAGAATTTTCTCAATCTCAGGCTCAGGCTGAGCAGCAGCAGCCACCATATGAATACCTCGTTTCAGCTCCGCAAGATTCAGCCCCCCTGATTGATTCTCCCTCTCCTAATATCTCTCTTTCGCTCTCCCAGTTTCCTTTTTGCTCAAGCAAGCAAGTCCTCCCCAAACCCCATTTAGCAGAATTCCACCTCCCCCCGCCCATATTCCTGCCTGCCCTGCACACCTCTTTGTAGATTACTTCCTTTGCATCATTCTGGCTTTAGCTAGTTTGATTTCATTTTATTTTACATCATTCTGGGTTTGCTTTTGCACCTCCAACCAAGAGTTTGCTTTTGTTGCCTAATTTTGATCTCTTCTTCTTCTTCTTCTTCTTCTTTTTTGTTCCCTTGCTTTTAAACTGTGTGGTGAGAATTGCTGTGAGCTTGTTTAGTTACTTGGCTAGTGAGGAGGAAGGAATTAGGATCTGGGCAGTGGATAAATTTTGCTGTTTGTCAATCGCTTGATGTTGAAGAGGTTCCTATCATGGCCTCAAATCGACCCCTTCTGATCCCATCCTCTAAAACCCCTTCTTCGGACGATTTCCCTTCTTCGGTTCCCACCCTGGAAGACGGAAGATCGGTCTCTGTTATGGACTTGAACAACCCAATTGAGAGTTGTGCGCAGAGTGAGTCGATCGCACATTCTTCTTCCCGAAAAAGTGTTAGTGTTGTCTCGTCCTACCATTCGAGGGTGTCGGCTGCTGATTTAGCGGTGAGGGGTGTTAATTTTGGTGACTTAGGGTCCGGGTCCGGGTCCGGGTCCGGGTCCAGGTCCAGGAATGCAAGGCATGGGAACTTCAGGAGGGACGAATCTGAAGGGCACGGCTCGTCCCGGAAGGAAATTAACGACGAAGATGCGAGGCTGATCTACATAAATGATCCCCAGAAGACCAATGAGAAGTATGAATTCTCAGGCAATTCGGTCCGTACTTCAAAGTATTCAATCATTTCGTTCGTTCCCCGGAATTTGTTTGAGCAATTTCATAGGGTCGCATACATTTACTTCCTCGTGATCGCTGTCCTGAATCAACTTCCTCAGCTGGCAGTTTTTGGCCGGGAAGCTTCCGTCCTGCCATTGGCTATTGTGTTGTTTGTCTCGGCCATTAAGGACGCATATGAGGATTTCAGGCGGCACCGGGCAGACCGAACCGAAAACAACAGGCTGGCACTAGTGCTGGTCAATGGTCGGTTTCAGGAGAAGAAATGGAAGTATATTCAGGTCGGTGAAATCATCAAAGTTCCATCGAATCAAAGCCTTCCGTGTGATATAGTTCTGCTCTCGACCAGTGAGCCTACTGGGGTCTCTTATGTGCAGACAATCAATCTTGATGGAGAGTCCAACTTGAAGACGAGGTACGCCAAACAGGAAACTCTTTTGAAGAACCCCGAAGAGGAAAAGCTTAGCGGGATAATCAAGTGTGAGAAACCCAATAGGAATATCTATGGTTTCCAGGCGAACATGGAGATTGATGGGAAGAGGATGTCGCTGGGACCCTCAAATATCATTCTCCGAGGCTGTGAGCTCAAGAACACTGATTGGGCTATCGGGGTGGCAGTGTATGCTGGCCAGGAGACAAAAGCTATGCTGAACAGCTCTGGATCCCCATCTAAGAGGAGCCGCCTTGAGACTCGGATGAACCGTGAAATCATTCTGCTTTCTTTCTTCCTCGTCGCTTTGTGCACGGTCGTCTCCACCCTCTTTGGTGTTTGGCTGGCTCACCACAAGGACGAACTGAATACCTTGCCATATTACCGAAAGGAGGATTATTCTCAGCCCGACGGGGAGGTAGAAGATTACAACTATTATGGATGGGGTCTTGAGATATTCTTCACTTTTCTCATGGCGGTGATCGTATTCCAGATCATGATTCCCATTTCCCTCTACATATCCATGGAGCTTGTTCGAGTTGGTCAGGCTTACTTCATGGTGAGGGACGATAACATGTACGACGAGGCGTCGGATTCAAGATTTCAGTGCCGCGCGTTGAATATAAATGAGGATTTGGGACAAATAAAGTACGTGTTCTCCGACAAAACTGGCACATTGACAGAAAACAAGATGGAATTCCGATGTGCTAGTATATACGGAGTAGATTATGGCGGCGGCGGCGGCGGCGGAGCTAGGGAGCTCTGTGACCAGGTCGGCTACTCTGTCCAAGGTAATTCGTGCTCGAGAGCTAAACTTTTAAATTTCAAATCTATGATCATTTTATGCTGACTTTACTTGTATTAATTCCACACCCCCTTCCTGTTGGATGGTATTTAGTGGACCAACAGGTTTTTAGGCCAAAGATGAAGGTGGAAGTTGATACGGAGCTCCAAGTACTGGCAAGGGGTGGGAAGGAGACAGATGAAGGGAAACATATACATGATTTCTTTCTTGCATTGGCTGCCTGCAACACAATTGTTCCGATTGTTACTGATACTGATGATCCAACTGTGAAGTTGATCGATTATCAAGGTGAGTCACCCGACGAGCAGGCTCTGGTTTATGCTGCTGCAGCCTATGGGTTTATGCTCATTGAGAGAACCTCATGCGACATAGTTATTGATGTTCAAGGAGAGAAGCAGAGGTAAATAGAGTTCTTTAACTTCCTCATGCTACACCACGTCTTATGCTTCCTAGTAAACAAAGATACGAGGATTTTGGTTCGTGCATGCTTTGTAAGGAGATTTTTAAAATCTCCTTACAAAGAGAAATGTGATCTTCCTCTTCTTTCAAAGTGCTTTAGAGATGCTTGGTGAAGTAGATGACTTTCTCGGGACAACTTCTAGGACACTAGAATCGACAAGGATTTTATGAGGCTTTATTGCCTCACCCTTTCAACTGAATTTCATATTTTGACTTTGCAGGTTTGATGTCTTGGGGTTGCATGAGTTCGATAGTGATAGAAAGAGGATGTCTGTTCTGCTAGGTTTCCCTGACAAGACTGTCAAAGTTTTTGTTAAAGGTGCCGATACTACTATGTTCAGTGTAATCAACAAATCTCATAACTTGGTTGTGATTACTGCAACTGAAGCACATCTTCACAAGTACTCATCTCTTGGCTTGAGAACGCTTGTTATTGGTATGAGGGAACTCAATGGTGCAGAACTCAAGCAGTGGCAGTCTTCCTATGATGCTGCTAGCACCGCTTTGATAGGCAGGGCAGCCAAACTACGCCAGGTGGCCAGTGACGTTGAGAAGAACATCGACATATTAGGAGTCTCTGGGATAGAAGATAAACTCCAGGAAGGTGTTCCAGAAGCCATAGAATCCCTGAGGATGGCAGGGATTAAAGTCTGGGTATTGACTGGGGACAAGCAAGAAACAGCCATATCAATTGGTTATTCCTCGAAACTTTTAACTGGTGAGATGAAGCAGATTATAATTAATGGAAGCAGTAAGGATGCGTGCAGAAGAAGGTTGCAGGATGCACTCGCTATGGCAACTGACTGGACAGCAATGACTAGTGGTGTGCCTGATAGCGATGGAACTTCAAGAGCTGACTCAAGCCCACTAGCATTGATCATTGATGGTACCAGCCTTGTTTACATTCTCGACTCTGAGCTTGAGGAAGAGGTAAGCTGAAAAGGCATCTATTTCCCTGACTTTGCAAAAATGTGAGGGTGCAAGCAAAATTGAGATGAACATGCTGAATTAAGTTGCTGTTCACTGTGTTGCAGCTCTTCTTATTAGCCAGTGAATGCACAGTAGTGTTGTGCTGCCGGGTGGCTCCTTTGCAAAAAGCAGGGATAATTTCCCTGGTAAAGAGTAGAACGGATGACATGACACTTGCAATCGGGGATGGTATGAATCATTAATTGCAGACTTGCAGTTATTTTGCCTGGTGAATTCTAATAATCATAATCATGATCACAACCTTGTTATTCATTGATGGTGTTTTTATGCATCACCATATATTGTTGTTCATTGTCATACGTTGGATATATATATTGTTATATGTTATTATATATTATTCTATTTTGATCAAATATAATCTTCTCATTAGGTTAGGAGAGTAGGAGAGTGAGTGTTAGGTAGTCGATGGCCAACACACTATATTTATCGGATCTTTTGTACATATGTTCTACAGATACGTGTGACCGACCTCACCTAATGAGAAGTGGTCATGAATCATGATGATGATCATGATCACAAGTACATCAGGGGCAACAAAAAGGAAAAAGAAAAAGAAAAAGAAAGAACTCCATAGTGTGAATTTACTTGTGCTGTTTTCTCGATATTCTGGTCATGAAAAAGGTCTTATTTTTTCCTCGTTTGCCACATTTGACAGGTGCAAATGATGTATCGATGATCCAAGTAGCTGATGTTGGGGTTGGGATCAGCGGCCAAGAAGGTCGTCAGGCTGTGATGGCATCAGATTTTTCCATGGGGCAGTTTAGATTTCTAGTACCACTTTTGTTGGTACATGGCCATTGGAATTACCAGAGAATGGGGTATATGATATTGTACAACTTTTACCGTAATGCTGTGTGGGTTCTTCTATTATTCTGGTGAGCTAATGAACCTTTCGTGTGGTGTTTCATTTTTATATTATTATATATACCCCTCTCCTCTTATGTCCTGGCCTGAAGTAGTAGTAAATACAGTACATGATGGACTTATAGTGTTGGCAGCTTCTAATGCTTCCTTCTCTGTGCGGTGCCCGTGCACAGGTACACGCTCTATACAGCTTACAGTTTGACCACTGCGATCACGGAATGGAGTAGTGTGTTGTATTCCGTAATCTACACGTCCGTTCCCACGATTGTTGTCGGTATTCTTGACAAAGACTTGAGTAGAAGGACTCTATTAGGTTATCCTCGGTTATACGAGGCTGGACAAAGGGATGAATGCTACAACCCAAAGTTGTTTTGGATAACGATGATGGACACTGTGTGGCAGAGTGCGGTGGTATACTTTTTGCCAATGGCGGCATATTGGAAGACCACAGTTGATGGGTCAGGCCTAGGGGATCTCTGGACGCTTGCAGCCGTCGTCATGATAAACCTACACCTAGCCATGGATGTAATCCGGTGGAATTGGATCATGCACACGGCAATCTGGGGATCCATAGTTGCGACGATCGTCTGTGTCATCGCCATTGATGCTATACCTATATTGCCTGGTTACTGGTATGAATCCTAGTTTAATCAGCGAAGTTTAGTGAGATTATGCGTGCGTTTTATTTTTTCTTGAGATCAAGGAATATCAGACTATCTCAGTGGCTAGCAATGATTTTGGAAACATTTTGTTTTGTGTTTGGGACCGTCAACAGGGCTGTGTTCCACGTAGCAGGGAAAGGAGCGTTTTGGTTATGCATGCTGGCCGTCCCGGTTGTTGGTATGATTCCTCGCTTTGTTGTGAAATTTTGGAGCCAATACCATCGTTCCAGTGATATTCAGATAGCAAGGGAGGCTGAGAAGTTTAGTGATTGGAGCAGCTTCAGCAGCAGCAGGGAAGGAGGTGCAATTGAAATGAACCACCGAGTTATATCAAATCCTCCAGCTCGCTAATTAATTTGCTGGAGGGAGGGAGCCATCAAGTAGAAAATAGAGTAGAATTTAGAGGTTTAGAGGGCCTGCCTTGGGTTTTTGTTGTCGTTGATCCACATTACAACATCCATCCGAGTCTTATATAATTAATTCTTTTACTATATATTCAAAGGTTAGATAGATAGATAGATAGATAGATTGAGAGAGAGAGAGTTGATGGCATTGGCTGGCCAAGTCGATCGTGGTCAGGTTCTTTTCCTTTTCATTTTTTGGGTGTAAATCTGCAGAGTTAATTTTTCACGGAAATGTCACAACACTATCGTTTGATGCTTAGAATACACAGAGGTATGCAAATGTGTCATTATTTGATCTTCTCTATTTTTAATCACAACAATTTTCTCTCAATACATAGTATAGGTTCGATTGGATTGATGGTGTTGGATATACGTTTACTTGCACTACACAAGTCCATACAATAAAGTAAATTAGGAATTTAGGAGGAGGAGGAGGAGGAGGATTTGGAAGAGATGGAGTAAGAGATGTAAGCCCCAAGAGCGACGATCACCAGAGCAGCCACACACACATTCACCACAGCTTGTCTCTCCTCCACCTCCTTCAGCTGCCTCCTCCTCATACTGAGACCACCACCCTTGACCTCTTCATGATCATGATCATTATGCTCTTCCTGATCTTCCATATAATAACTACGTCCCTTTCCCTTTGGCGGCTCATCTCCGCTGCTGCCAATGACGTTGCTGTTTTCTTCTTTGCCACCACCTTCTCTTCTCATTTTCTCTTCCTGTCTGTTCCTCCTCCTCTTCTGTACCTGAGCAGCCGCCGTCTTCGTCGAATCCTTAACTTTCTCTTTGCCAGTAGTAGTTATTGTATCCGTCTTCTCCCTGGACGCGGACGCCGCCGCCGCCCCAGCATTATTAACAGCTAGTGGTGGGGCCAACGGCATCGCCATCTTGGTCTCAGCTTCACGGTGATCTTTTTTACCGATCTTCAGCTGCTGATCCATATTTGGATCTGCAGGTTGTGGTTGGTAATTAGCGGAGGGGAATTGTTTAGTGGCCGGCACCGGCAGTGCTGCTACGTTAGGGGGCCGTGATAAGTCCTCGTGATATTCCTGATCTGAGTTAGGATTCAAAGGAGGACCCGGTTGAGCAGTGGGTGGTGGTTGTGCCGTGTAAGGCTCGGGCTCGGGCTCAGGCTCAGGCTCAGGCTCAGGCTCGTTGATGGGGTGAGATAACTGTACTGGAGAAGTAGAAGCAGTCGTCTTGTTAATTAATGGCATTGTGATCCGAAGAATCCCGCTTGCAAACTTAGCGTGGACTTGGTCCATGTTACAGTCTTTTGGAAGGGGGAGTTCCTCTTGAAAACGACTCTTTCTGTTGCCTAGTAGCGAGCGTTCCCCTCGAACTCTTAGAGTCCTCTTGCTGCTTTCTGCTGTAATCAGTATTTGCTCCCTTGTAAAACCTACAACAAGGGACCGGACCGGACCGGATGATATATATCATATCATTATTAGCTAGCTTAGGTTAGGGGATTGTTTTGTCGTCTATGAATTAAGGCAGCACAGCACAGCATGCATTTATATTATATATGGTCCAGCCAGCCAGAAAAGACAATTAGACCTCACCGGGAAGATGAAAGAGAACAACGCTGAATCCTTCTTCCTGTTTCCACTCCACCATGGGCCTGAAATCCTCATATACTGAAATCCTTCGGCGAAGGCTGCCAGCTGCTGCTGGGGCTGGGGCTGAGACCCGACCACCAAGCGACCCCATCCTCATGGCCATTAAAACAACTTTGATCAATCTCCCTCCCTCCCTATCCCCCCTCTCTCGTCCGTTCTCTCGATCACTTGTTCAGATGGCCGGGATTTTCTGATCAACAGCTGGTGTATTGGACTTTCTTTGAAAATCCAATGGCGGGTTGGTATATGTAGTGTAGGTAGGAACAACTAGCTTTGGCCTTTGGGAGGGAGGGAAGCCTAGCCTAGCCCAGCCTACGTATTCCAATGTGCTTGGCTTGGGTTTTCATTCCTTGAATGTTCCTTT
Source organism: Dionaea muscipula (assembly GCA_028571145.1). Classification (NCBI taxonomy): domain Eukaryota; kingdom Viridiplantae; phylum Streptophyta; class Magnoliopsida; order Caryophyllales; family Droseraceae; genus Dionaea; species Dionaea muscipula. Next base: position 10,462 of record JAOWBR010164303.1, read on the forward strand.
CAAGCATCCGCAGGTAAACGGAAGGGAAGGGATGACCTACCTATGCCTAAGCTAAGCCAGCTGACCACATATGACATATACAAGAAGAACCCCCAAACTAATTAATTATTCTATTCTTTGCCCAGCCCAGGGAGGGAGGCAACAGGCAAGGCAAGGCAAGGCAAGGGAAGGGAAGGGAAGGGGACAACAAATTCCTTGTACTCCACCCTGGTCTCTCTAGTTGTGCATGGCATGGCACGGCACGGCACGGCACGGCATGGACGAGAAAAGAAAAAGTTTTTCTCAAGCCTCTAGTCTGCAGTCTGCACCACAAAGAGAGAAAAGAAGAAGACTACTACTACCAGCTTAATTATTACAATCCAATTCCAATGTGACAAATCAGCCACCAAAATCAATTGGTCACCAGAAAGTACAAAACTGACTGCACAGCTTCTAGCATAATGGATTTACCAAATGGGATGGGCATTGATCCCAGCTGGTGCGCCAAGATGCATAAAACCAACCGTCAAGCTGCAACCGGTAAATCAAGAATTGGACTTCTCTTGGATGCCTGCCTGCCTACGCCTAGTGCCTAGCCCAACAGCAACCAACCACATGAACTGGGGGGTGGGGGGCATTTGCTACGAGAAGAGGACAGCCACGACGTCAGATGCTCTCAATGCAACGTAATCTGATCCATCTTTACCTTTCAAATCACTCCCAGCATACTTGGAGAACAGAACCGTATCACCATGAGAAACTGGCAATGGTTGACTATTATTACCATCTTCTGCATCCACATGTCCAGGCCCTACAGCTATCACCTGTTAATACACCATGCAGTGAAATGCAGCCAATTCCTTTCTATGAGAGCGAGTCATCTTTTTTATAAATCAGCACAGCGCCTAAGCGCACCACTCTTAAAGTTCTTCATCCAGAATTTTTACCGTGCCAAATGTACGTTTCGTCTTGGCCGCCTCTGTTAGGTACAAGCCAACAGCTGACCTTCCTTCAGCCTCCGCAACCTATACTATATTGCAAAGGAAAAAAAAAAAACACAGAGAGAATATAAAACACAAAGAATGCTGAAAAGGACTAACCAGACAATTTGAGACCAAAAAAAAAGTAGCCTTCGAGAAATCCATGAATGACCTTTACGAGGATTCCATCTTTCAAGGGTTTGAGGTCCTTCACATCTTCTGTCTCAAGGACTCCAATTATGTCATCCTCTTTCAGCAGCAGATGGGTTGACCCACTTAACTCCAACTCAGTACCCGAAAACATAGAATACATAACCGTACTACCCACCTGTATTTGTAGGAAAATAACTCAAGTCAAGGTTCGACTAGCCAAATAAGTAAGTGAGTGGACAAAAGCATCACCTTCACACTCACGGGTACCTTCTGCTCTCCAGTACCCTTACCGGCTCCAACAGCAATCACCTCTCCAGTGCCCTTACCGGCTCCAACAGCAATCACCAAAATCCCACCTGCAGTCTTCTCCTCTACGGTCTGAGCTTTTATCAACACCAGATCACCTAATGGCTTGATGGAGGTAAACTACAAATCCGATAGGAGGACAACCAAATTCAGAATAAAATAGTTCTTATTTCCAGCTGTTACAGTGAGGAAGCAATTATATGTTATGCAGATTGTGATGTCTTGCCCTACATCTGAAATGAAATCGAGTTTATGTCGCAGCCTGTGAACCCTACAAACATTGCACATCAAACTCCAAAACCTCACTGAGATAACAACCAAGAAAAGGGATGCCACGACATTGGCTCCATCCATCAGGAGAAGTACATCTAGAGAGAAGCAAAATGGAGGAGATAAATTAAGAAAGCTGTGAACTTCAGTTTGAGGAATGTCTCCTGATAAATCCAAAAGGAAAGCCGTAACTTGTGAGTAGCAATCATAAAACGGTGTGCAGCACGCTAAATGCAACAATTGAAAATCAGATACCCCAGCCCAGGCCAGCCCAGCCCAGCCCAGGTAGAGAACATAGTAAGGAGCTCATAAATAAATTGCAAAGAAAGAAGCAGCGGGATGACAAAAAGTGTCAATATTAATGCCTATCTATCTTTCCACCGGCACGGCAGCATCAAAAACAAAAGAGGGAGTGAAGAGCAGAAGGGAAGGGCCAATGGATACCTGTGGGGCAGTCACTGAGGCAGCATCTGCATTGTCAACTAGGCCCTGGAATGACCCGGGTTTGGGTGCAGGATACCTCAAAGAAACCTTGATTCCCATGGAAGGCCGAATGCTTTGAAACCGAGGCAAGCTTTTCCCGACAAAAGACGAAGCACTCAGATGAGATGTCGCCATTCAACCTGACAAGATAGCAGAGCTGAGCTGAGGTGAGAAACCCATAGATAGAACAAAATTCACATGAAGAACACAACACAGAGAGAGAATCCATCATCTCCCCCATCGATCTTGTTAGGGTTTTGTTAGGGAAACAAATGGGTGTGCCCACAAACTGAGTCAGTCAGTTAGCTAGCTCTACAGTGGGAAGGAAGACGGAAAAAAAATAAAAAAGAAGAAAAGAAAACCACCTACAATAAATTACCCAGTAAGGAAGTCAGCCCAGGGTTCCTCTACCTTTGCTCACCTCGACTCGAGTGGGGGGAGGGAGAGCACAAGAAAAAAGTTTTGGGTTGAAAAGCCTTAATTGCTTAGCCCTCCCCAGACCAGATGAAGCGGTAACCCAATCTCAATTCCCAACCCAACAGAAGAAGACAATTGTTATTGTTCCTATCCTATCCTATCCTATCCTACTGATCAGAAACCAGATTCGATGGATAAACCAAACCCAACCAGAAACCTAGAGGCTCAGGCTAGAGAGAGCGGTGACCCTCCCCTCCCTGCAGATTGGGATATGGGATATGGGGCATGGCAAAAAAACATCTCAACCCCCATTGCCTGCCCTGGTAATCCCACCACCCACCAAGTTAGTTAGATGTAGAACGAAGCTGCCAACTAAGAGCTTCAATTGGAATGGACTCTGGGGAATCCGAAATAAAAATAAATAATTAAGAGAAAGAAAGAAAGAAAGAAAGGGAGAGGAGCGAAATGTTAGAAACCGACAAGAGGAAAAGGCTTATACCTTACCCTCTCCAGTCTCCTCTTTTATCTTGCTTCAATTGTATAGCGGGCGGCGGCCTTGGGGTTTGTTTGGTTCGATTGCTTGCAAAACAGCAGCAACTCACACTAACTCCTCGGGCCTTGCGGTGGAAGAGGAGACGAGGTTGGGAAGTTGCTCAAGGAAACTAAGGATCATCAGATTAGATTAATGCTTAAAGGGAATTGAGCGGACCCCCGGGTTCGATTCCCGGAAGTGGAAATGGCGTGTCTTTTGCTCTCATCTATCTCTGCTTTTCTTAATTTTTCAATGGATCTGCCGGCTGCCTGCCTGCCTGCCTGCCAGTGCCAACCTGCTGCATGCTGCATTTGAGATAACTACGCATGCATGAAAGCGCAGCACACAGGATTGAGAGAGATCATTACAAATTACAATTACAATGATATTGGCAAAACGTACAGCAACCAAGTATCATATAGCCATCCAGCCATCGAAAGGTGATGAAATCTTAAACAGACGGCTCTCTCTATCGTAGGTAAGGAAGGTAGCTAGCTAGCTATTCATCGTTCGTACATACATGACATTTACGAAGAAGAGCCTCCTCCCCCCACGGCCCACTCCCCCTCCTCTTGTTCCATTTTAGATCAGCAAGGAACATGACTTTCACCCTACCCTGGCACACCAATCAGGGAAAATTCCAGCAAAGCACACTAGCAATCCTTCCAACTTAATACTTATAATAACCTATCCTACCATACCATACCCTACTACGCAGCTCACAACTTCTTCTCTCAGTAATAACGTGGGGCAGAATTGTAAGCACGGCCACCAGCGGCTGGCACCCTCGCATCAGCTCCGTGTTCTCTCCCACGCCCAAAGGACTCAGGATGCTGCAGGTAGGAATCAAACTGGCTTCCAGAAAAAGGTCGATGTGCTTCAGCAGGAACCCCTCCAGGAGCAGGAGGTCCACCAAAACCCTGATTACCTATATCACTCTGTGCATTATTATTATTATTATTATTATTATTATTATTATTATTCTGATGGTGGTTGATCCCAACACGTTGATATTGCTGAAACCTCAACTGCGCCTCTTTCAAGAGGAATTCTTCCCTACGAGAAGCATGCCGAGCTCGAAGCCCAGACAGTTGTTCCTGATATTCTTCATTGATCTTGATGATTTTCTGGAAGGAAAAAACAAAAAACCCTGATATCAGCATTTGCTTTCCACCATGAATGCCTGTTTCCTTTTTCTCTTCGTCAAAATACCAGGGGAAATATGGTGGCATAGATATGTTATGAGCTTGAAGCATGGGGAGAAGGGAGTTGCCTACCCAAACTCAAATTTTTACATAAACACATGCAGGCACACATAGACATAGGATGACCATCAAGGCGCCAACTAACCTCTCTATGCTGCGCATTTTCAGCATCCTCAGCATCAACATGTTCCTTTGTCAATTTTGTAATATCATCAAGGAACTTCTGCTCAAGTGTTTCCAAGGTCTTTGCAGAAGCATCATCTTCATAACCAATTTCCATATCTTCTTCCTGAGTATGTACCCTAGACTCTTCGTTTGAACCCACTTTTGGGTCTGAATTCTGATTTCGGTAAAATGATCGACTAACAATCCTTCCTTGGCCTACAACAAGCAAGTATATATAAACAAGTACAGTAAACAGTTCACAAGCAAACCATCTGAATTTCATAAGGTATCTACCATGCCTGCCAATATGGACCTGCATTACAACTAGAGAGAATGAGCCTGATGCCACAGTGATGATAGGCTCTGCGATGATACTTAAGTAGTGAAATCAACATTGACTCAAGATAAGAACGTGATCAGCATGTTGTATCCCAATTAGAGCATAGAACAATCAACTAAGAACCAGTCTTCATATTTACCATAACTATATGGATTATCTCAGCAGTCGCACACTCTCAGCTCAACCATATAATCTCACCATGTCTGGCTAGTCGGGTGACATAGTTGATGAAGCAGAATTTAAATATTTTGTTTACATTTAGTTCTAAGAGCCTAAATTATTACTGTAGAAGCAAAATATTGCAAATGCATCCCCATCAGCATTTTCAGTCTGACAGCAGAAAATTAACTTCCAACTATACATCCATTCAGGTTCTTCCCTGATGTTCAGCTATCATGAGGGAGTGGGAATCTCTTCCGAAGAAGCGAACAGGTGAACCTAATATGCTTCATTCATCTTCATGTTTTCACAACTATTTTCATTCAGCTGATTCTTTTTATTAATTCAAAAAGAAACAAAGAAACCAAAACCAAATCAAAATGAAATTAAGAAAGAAAACACCAATAGGGAGGTGGAGGAGGGGAATTAATTTTTAGAGTGGCGCTAACCAATACAATAGAAGAATCAGTACATAGTTCTGTATTTCAACTACCACAAAAATTGTTGCTTGGCTGTAACTATCCAACCCAACATCGAGCTTTGATAGCAATAGGTTCAACACCTAACAAATTATATGTTCTACAGTTTTGGTTAGATGGATCATCTCTTTCAAATTAGGGAAACAGTGCATGGATATATTCTAAAAGAACTGACAATGGTCACCAAGTAGTGAAAAGCATATCAGGTCTCAGCCATACCAGAAAAGTGGAAGGAAACCTTTATACAAGCATAGGTACAGAAACTCATTAGAAAAGCAGCAGTATAATCGACCAAAACTTAAATAAATATTCAACAGACAGACAAAGCCTAGAAAGTCAATCCATAACTGGCATTGCACTTCAACCATTTTTATACCTTTTCTCTCTCTCACAATACTCTGCTTCACTTAGTCCCAACAGACACCTAAATTCCATGCTTATCATCTTAATTCCTTTCAAAGATCCAGTGCCTCAATTTTGTTAATTGAAAATAAAGGGAGCAGTAAAAATTTGTATTCCAACATCTTTTTGAAACTTAAAAGGATTGGATTCACACCCATGCAAAATAGTGAAAGTAGTGTTTACACAAACGGATAAATAGGGATGAGCATCAGGCGGCTTGAAGCGAGGACGGAGCGGATTGAGAAACTCCTATCTCTTTCTTCCCCATCCCCGCACCCGCTCCATACTTACATGAGGCAAAAAGAATCTGTCCATCTATTCCCCACGGGGCATGGGCTTTGGACACACCGGAAAGGGGGATATCGTACCCCGTTGGGTCCCGTTTACCCATTATGGGTCCAATGGGCCAACCATCCAAAATGTGGTGTGCATGCTTTGAATTCTGACAAAAATGTCATCACTTTCATTGATAATAATAACAATAAAAATAATAAAATTGATGTGAGAGGAGCAGAACCCATTGAATTAACCTAAACACCGAATGTTCCGTTTATATGCAGTGTGAGGTGACGCATATTCCACCTGTAGGAAACAAACCACTCCCTATAAGGAGTCATATGGTAGAAACATCCGGAGTCAAAGATATAACTCGTCCTGAAATCAATAGCATCAACCCCGCTGATCTGTTGGGTGGGGCCCACAAAGCCTGTTCACCCATGATAAGCCCGTTTTCTACGAGTTTATCTGTATCATTTTCCTCTAATAAAATCCACTTTTAGTTCTTTATTTTATCTATTCAACCCTTCTTTAATAATTTACTCTTTTTTAGGTCCATTATATAAATGTTTGCTTTGCCCTATTTTCTGTTTTCGGTGTTTTCTGTTTTACATAAATAAAAAACGCGTTTGGTTTGAATTTTCTGTTTTCTAAAAACAAAAAAACAGTTTTTAGTTTAAAATCTTCAAAATGCAGAAAACGACAAAAAACTGTTTTTTGTCGTTGTCGACAGAAATTCTCAAAACACCCAAGACATGGAAAAAATTCAAGGCCCGAGAAATTATAAATTATAATTTATAATTTATAAATCAAACATGTTTTCTATTCTTATTGAAAACTAAAAACTGAAAACAAAAAACAGACAAACCAAACAATCAAATTTTCTCAACATTTTAACCAAGTTTGTGCATAATTGCAAAAATCGACGACTACATTGAGCTCAGTCACTGAAATGGCTTTGGCATGATCAACCAAAGTCGTCCAAAGCAACTCAACTATGGAGTCACTACTTTCTTGCATCGGCAACCTAAGTCGTATCCAATGGAGACAAGTCCCAGAGAATATCGGACAATGCTCAATACAAGAATACCCCATAGAGTTCAACACAAAGAAATCTCTGACAGAGCATAAATTGTTTCTCCGTCTTTGAACAATTAAAAACCTGTTGACTTTAGCGTCCCTTGTCAGCACCTTTTGAGGAAGGATGAGTCACAAGATGACACGGAGACAAACACACTCTAGCACGCAAGAAGAGATAACTTGGATTGATCTGACTGCTACGAAAAGGGGAATTACTCTACCAACGTCTCCTTTTACCCGACAGTCAAAAGAATTCTTTTGGACTGTTGGGTATTAGCCGATTATTCACTGGATTTTCGTAAAGAACCGATGTGTCTGTATACTTTAATCTCAGTTGTATATGTGTCGACTATCTGTACGTTTGTAATAGCAATAGAGAAACTATGTCATAATACAACTTGGTCTATAAATAGAGAGCTCAGTATCATTGTAAAGGGTCTGCTTATTTTGCTTGTTTCACTTAGTGCATGACCTATGACAGTTTGTCATATTTTCCATACTTAGTGAAATTTTACTCTTCTTCCACTTTTGTGCTTGTGTTCTTGCATTGCATCCTTCATCCCACAACCACATTCATCAAACACGTTGATCATGGATTCTCTTCACTTAGGCATGAACTAAGTTCTTCATCCTAATCACTTAATGTCCATGTTAACGTGCTAAAAGGGTAAAGAACTAAGTTTAGGTTGCTTTAAATAGTTGTTATCACTGAATATCAAGAAGTTATTACCAATCAATCAAGCAAAGATGAGTAAGTGGTGACCGATTCCCTTATTCTTTCTTCAGCATTTATTACTAGTAATCTCTTCTTAAACTCAAGTGTACTGCAAGTATTTGGTAAGTTCTTAACACGGTTAAACATGATGTTCTCTTGATTTCTCTTGTTACACTTGTGCAAAATCATTGATTGTTCGTATGGACCACGCCAAACCTTTGACCACACTCCTTATTTGTCATTAACTCGACGTTGTCGTGTTAGGTTTCCAATAGGATGAGTACTTAGATATTGATCTGTCTTTAAGTATAGCATAGCCCGAGGATGGATTTTAACCCCAATCCTATACTTCTTCTAAGTCCGATTTAGTCATTATTTATTCTCATAATTTGACCCTTAAGAAGGAATCTGACAACCTCCAACTAACCGTTGTGTGCAAATTTGTGAAAGAGAGCCTCTACACCGGTGTTTTGGTAGGTAGCCTAGAGTTGGAGATTTGAACCCTCTGTGGACTTCAGTATTCCAGTGAGTCGTCGTTATTTGCATTAGCCTCCACTTGCATTTCCTCTGCCTCCGTTTCCATCAAATCTCCGCGTACATTTTGTTTTCTGTGTCGTCGCCGTTTTTCTTTGTTTGTGTTGAGTCGCTATTTTGTGACTTGTGTTTGGTGTCGTCGCTGTTTCTCATTGTTTTGTGTGCAATCGCTAATTTCACTATTTGTGATCAATTGTTGTTTTTGTAAGTTGGGTTTTCTTTTTGTTACTTGTGTATTTCACCGTAGTTATAGAAACTCTCCCTCTTTTATTTGCTTTATTTTCCCTTTCTTTCCATAAAATTGTAGTCGGACGTTTTGAGTTAACTTTACCAGAATCGCGATCTATGTGGGATCGACCTTGGACTCGTCATTTTCCACCTGTAGTTAGTGCGTAGTACCAAGTATTATTCATCTCTTATTAACATAAAAGCTATATTTTTGGTGTTCCATGCCGCAAGTAATCCTGACGACATTCCGCAGCACGTCAACCCATCATCCTAATGGGGTATGGGGGAGATTTTAAGCATCACAATGCGGGTAAGGGAAGCGGATCCCGTGCGGGCGAGACAAATGTCCATCCATATAGATAAACTTTGTTAATAAAAAAAATCCCATTATACTGATCTGAATTGACACCGAAGGGCCAAGACAGTAACCAAAATCCCATTTTCAATATCGTGACACCGTTGAAAGCCAATAACTTTTTATCAGAAGCCTTTGCCATGAGGGCGTCACTGAACTTTTTCCAAACCCAAATCTAAGGCAATCATCCATACAAAGGAACTGCATCACATGAATGAGGAAAGGAGCAGTCAATACCACAAATTTTAGATGGACTCCTCAGTTCTTGACATATCAACACTGTTTTACAACCATTTTTAACCAATGGTGTGAATAGAAACTGATATTCCTTACACTAATTTCTAAAGAATAAAAGATTTTGGCGTACATAGAATTTCAATTTCCTCAGCAAATTAAAGACTAAAGGAGCAGTATCCATGAATTAACACTCATATGTTGTCTATAGGAAAATTAGATCTGGCATAGGAGGAACATGATGATAGCCAAATAACAAACAGCAATGCTCGAAGAAACTGAGACGGCAAAGACAAGACACTTGCCTTCACTGTGAAGACCAGGAGACATTCTCTGGGCGTCCCTATCCCATTGCCACTGCCCTTCCGTGTTATTGGAGGCATATGGGAGCTCTTTCATGGCCAGAAACGAGTTGGGTCTCCCAGGGAAACTGTTGATCCCAGAATTCTGCCGCATTCTCTGTGCAGAAATATGCTGCATTTGGGATGAATTGAATTGATTGACATTAGCATCCGTATAAGGAGCACCCTGCTCCATCCTCCAAACTCAAGCAAGATCTCGAGTTTCAACTGCCCGGGCTGCGGCGGGTAACTATGATCCACATAAATCTGGAAAAGAGAAAAATGCCACCAATATCGAAAATTATACTTCCGGATGAATGAGATGGATGCAGCTTTAGGTATATCGAAACAAAGAGCAATAAGGCACAATTGATTATACGAGAAGGTTACCCTAATCAATCAAATTAACTAGTCGATCAACCAAACAAACCATGTAGCGGAAGAAGGAAAAAATCGCGTTGAAGGAGATTCTACGTGCCACAGCAATTGAACTGGGTTGGCCTTCATCCTCCAATAGGTAGTGACTAGAAATCCATTCAGCGACGAAGCACACGAGGACCGCCAAGGTTATACTTGGTAGGCCAAGGTCCGTCTTTAGCCTCCCCCCTCCCTAGCACTTGCATAGAAGAACGAATTCTTGAAACATAAGCCCTAAACCCAACACATGAAAACGTTAAACGCAGCACTGATTAAAAAAAAAAAAAAAAATTAAAATACCCCTATTTTCAAATAAGTAAAAAAAAATTTGCACGACCTCATTTCATACTCAACTTATCTCCTCACTCTCACCAGATTCCCTCAGAGCAGAAATTAGAGATCTAGAAGTTCGGTGCCGAATTTGATTCAAATAAGGTTAGTAAAACCCTAAATCGTAGTGTAAATCTTATATTTTATACTTGTTATGTGATTTTTTTCTATGATTTTCGATGTTTTTGGAAGAATTTCGAGAGAACAACGGACACCCCTCTAGGGTCGGACCTAAGGTCTGATTCTCTCTCATCACAGTCGGAT
>JAOWBR010164304.1:0-11964 GCA_028571145.1 Dionaea muscipula
ACTTCGAAAGTAGTAAAAGAGGTAGTTTGGATGAAGAAGTTCATTGCTGAACTTAGTGTGGTTCCAAGTATCATTGATCCCGTAATAGTGTATTGCGATAATAATGGTGCTATAGCGCAAGCTAAGAAACCAAGGTCTTATCAGAAGTCCAAGCATGTGTTGTGACATTATCATCTCATCCAAGAGATTGTCGGAAGAGGACACATTAACATAGAAAGAGTCGACACAGATAACAATATTATAGATCCATTCACTAAGGCACTATCCCAACAGAAGTTTGATCGCTATCTTAAGAAGATGGGAATTAGATTAAGTAACAATTGGCTTTAGTGCAAGTGGGAGACTGAAAGTATGTGCCCGTCAAGCCAACCTGGTCGAGGATTTGGTGGGGTAGGTTACATTTATTTGCTTTAATTTCTATGTAAATACTAGCAAGATATTTATCTTTATCATTAATAAAAGTCATTTATTTATCATGCGTTGTTGGTTATGTTAGAATCAATACATTTATGTTTGCTAAAATGTAGCATGGTAAAGTCTCGTGTCTTGAGTTATGCACTTTGAAAATCGTGATAGAGATCATGATAACGGAGACTCAAGTAGCTAAAAACTTAAAGACACAAACGGTTCGTCGTCATAGGATCTTGAGATGCGACAACGATGATCCGGTTGGATGATCATGCAGTTCATCACCTAAAGTGTTTAGGGTGGCCGATCTCTTAAGCCATTGGTGTTAGTGGAACATCATGATTATTTTGTGGATGCTTAGTAGAGACTAAGGATGCTAAACGTGACACTTTGATAATTTTTAATGGTAATTAATACTAATTGTTAATGAGAATTATCCAGTGATTGTATTTATATGATCCTTAGACCTGAGATCGCCATGGTGCCTTATGCATCAGATTTCATGCTTTGACATCATTTGAATAAGCCATAACCAAGGATGAATACACGGTAAGTCGTTGGGTATACGATCTTGCATATGAAGGTTGTGAGTGGTCAACATGAAATATGTCACTTCCGTATTAGGAAGACATTCCTATGTTTAACATACACTTTGTGGATTTGAAATCTCTGACCAGAGTGCAATGGTATGAAAAGGAGTTTTTTCTAAAACTATTGAGCATGTTCTCAAGTGCGTTATGTTTACATACGAACTGTTTATTGGGGTTTAACAGTTCACCATGTCCTAGGACGTTTTGGGATTACGATGGAAGGATGGATAAATAATCAATCACATAGGTTCTTTTGAGAGTTAATTCCTCTAGTCACACAAGTAACCTTGACACTTTGTTAGAAGTCAATCTTGGCTTAGAGGTTTAAAGTTAGTTGGTAATGAGATGATCAAATTAACTGTTTAATATTAAAGTAGTTTAATATTAAACTAATTCAATTATGAATTAAATAAAATCTTAAAGTATTGTGAAATCCTCTTGCCGACGTGAAGTAGAGCGTAACTGGTCACACATAAGGTTTGTTAGTATTCAGTCAAGTCTTTAATGGAGAAGGAAGAATCAATAATTATTGGTTTATTAAATTTACTATCGCACAACTCTGCTACCACAACTAAGCGGGAATATTAATTTAATTAAAAATCAATATATTATTTATTGGGCCTACTATTTGATAGTAGTCAATTGATTCAGTTTAATAAGTTGGCCATTAAGGAGTTAATGATCCAAGTTATTATTTAGGAAAGAGATAGGTTCAGATCCATTAGGAATGGATAAGCCCATCTTCTCTGTGTTTCTCTAGCTTTAAAATATGGGCAAAGGGAAGGGAAGAGATATATCATTTTGAGAAACCTAGAGAAAGAGAAAGACAGTTTCTCTTCTTCCTCTTGGTTTCCTTCTTCGTTCTTCAAGGAGTTGAAGAAAGCAAGACGTAATACGAGTTATGTGGATTAAGGTTAGAGTACGAACACGTAGGCGTCTTCCTTCCTCCTCCAGTCCTTGCCTCAGATCTATTTCCTGATTTGCCCATTTTTGCGCCAAAAGGGTATGATTTTTACATGCTATTTTATATATTGTAAGATCCTGCATAGGTTTTGCATGGCCCGAATTAGATCCGGTTTAAAAGTTTTATTTTCTGTTACGTGCCATGCCTATAATTCATAACAGTTTGGCCTTTGTGGTTTATTGGATTTTGGAAATGGATATTGGAGATGAATATTGAATTGTTAACGATGTTTAGACGGTCTTATGGATTTTGTAACTCGTTTTATAGTTCCCCTTTCACTTGAGCATGAGATGACATATGGTTATGTGTTTGCTTTCTCATCCTTTGTTCCGAGATCCATGACTTATTGATATAGGGCAACAAGATTATTGGTATATTCGTTTTATTTATACTCATATGTGCGGGTTGGATGTTGTGGAGTTGAGATGATCATTTGGGTTATATTCGATGTTCGTGCTGCCCTTCTTGCTATCTCTTGACGTTTGATTACCTTTTATTTCTGGGTATGTCATTTGTTTACACCCTATATTACATCTTGCTCAACCTTCATAGACTGATAGTTCTATTGTCATGACTTCGCAGATACATAGGTTTATAGATTAGCTGGATGCCTCGAAGAGACGATGCCTAGTCTCTTAGGATTTATTTTTGTCTGGTCCATACCCCTTGTACTCTAATGGGTATATGTGATGTGGTTTTGCGTATATTGTGGGGATTGTGGGTTGGGATTTAATATATCTCTTATTGTTGTTCACCATGATTGTAGTCATAGATGATGAGGAATTGTATAGTTGTTGTATTACCAGTTTTATGGTTGCAGACATACTCAGGTTTACGTGGCACGTGAAAGGGTTTTATGGATCGCGTGGTGGTCTCGCCCTAGATTGGATGTGACATGCTCTTCCCTAGAGATAAGGAGATAATAATTCATCATTAATATTAATGTTTCCTTGATGAGGATTCAAACATATAAGTTCCATGAATCACCTAAAAAGGTAAGATAATAAAAGTAGGATACTGAATTATTAATCTTTTTGTTCAGAATCCAATCATGTGAATCTGTTTATTCATTATAAAAACATGAAGAGCCTAAAACCAATACAGACAATTACCAACAAGAACTTGCCACACAAACAAGAACTCTCATATTTTTTTCATTTTAGGCCTTCTTTAGTTGGTGAGAAAGGAAAGGATTTGGTAGAAAAAGAAGAGTTTTTCTTTGTTTGGTGTGATTTTATGTATAAGAAGTTAAAGGAATTTGATTGAATGCTTTCCTTCTATATTTTAAAATGATCTCCGTCAAATTTGATAAAATTTAAAAAAAAAGAAAAACTTTTAATTTAAAACTATTAACTTAGTTTTTTTTTATTTTCTTCTAATTTAAACCAAACAGAAAGATTAAAATAAAAAAAAAAAATCTTATTTGCTTCCATTTTCTTGAATTTAAACCAAATAAAGTTCTTTTCCCTTCTATTTTCTTTCTTTCTATTCTTTTCATTTAATGAATCCGAATCAAACAAATTATTAAAGTGAGTTTTGTTATTTTTAAAATCAGCCAACAACAATCAAAATGAAAAGAAACCGTCGGCCAGGGGCCGAGGAATAAAAATTAGAAGCTTTAAAGGTATCGATTTTCTAAAAATTTTTTTTTTTTTAAAGTGGTGACGGGAGAAAAAAAAAATATGGCGTGAGAAAAAAGGTTTTGTGGACTTCAAATTCAATGACTGTTCGGTGAAAAAAAATGGTTTGAGGGGGGAAAAAAAAAAGTAGTATTTTTAGGGGCTCCCTTTACAGACGGTGAATAAAGAAAAATCTACGCTAGGCGCCAAGCAATGAGTGATCGACAATATCAACAGCCTGCCTAGCACACCAGAAGCAGAGAGAGTGGAGCTCCAGTCTCCACCATCTACCCCTTCTCTCTCTCATATAGATTCCTTGATTCACCAACAAAAGAAAAAAAACCCTGCGCCTTAACTTTCCTTTACTCATCCCAAAAGGCACAAACAGGACTTGAATTGAATTTGTAAATTACGTTACTCTTCTCTTTCATATCTTTCTACATTCCTGCAAAACAAAGATCCCAAAATGGAGGAATCAAAGAAGAAGTACATTACAGAGGAAGAACTGAGAACCCACAACAAGAAGGGGGATCTTTGGATCTCAATTCAGGGCAAGATCTACGATGTCTCTGAGTGGGTGAAACAGCACCCAGGTGGTGAAGAGCCATTGTTGAATCTTGCAGGCCAAGATGTGACTGATCCATTCATTGCCTTCCATGCTGCATCTGCTTGGCAACGTCTTGACAAGTTCTTTACTGGGTATTACATCTCTGACTATAAGATATCTCAAGTCTCCAAGGATTATAGAATGCTTTTCTCTCAGCTCTCCAAGATGGGTCTTTTTGAGAAGAAAGGGCATGGTCTGTTCTTGATAATTTTGGTTATGTGTTTTTTGTTTGCTGTGACTGTCTGTGGTGTGATTATTAGTGAAAGCTTCTGGGTTCATTTGTTCTGTGGTGGGTTGGTTGGGTTTCTCTGGATTCAAACTGGGTGGCTTGGGCATGACTCTGGGCATTATCAGATCATGATTAGCCCTAGGTTTAACCGTTGGACTCAGATTTTAACTGGGAATTGCCTTGCTGGGATCAGCATTGCTTGGTGGAAGTGGAATCACAATGCCCATCATATGGCTTGTAATAACCTAGAATTTGACCCTGATTTGCAGCATATGCCCTTCTTTGTGGTTTCTTCTGAGTTCTTTAGGACGTTGACTTCTTACTTCTATAGAAGGAAGATGAATTTTGATCAGGTTTCTAGGTTCCTGGTGAGCTATCAGCATTGGACATTTTATCCTGTTATGTGCTTTGCTAGGATTAATCTGTGGGCACAGTCTATGGCATTGTTGTTGTCTAAGAGAAAGGTGCCCAACAGAGGTCAGGAGATTCTTGGCGTTCTTGTGTTCTGGATTTGGTATCCACTCCTTGTTTCACAACTGCCCAACTGGGGTGAGAGAATAGCTTTTGTGGCAGCAAGTTTCATGGTTGCTGGCATTCAGCACGTTCAATTCTGCTTGAACCATTTCTCCTCAAGAGTCTATGTCGGTCCACCTACTAGCAACGACTGGTTCGAGAAGCAGACTCACGGGACTCTGGATATCTCGTGCCCGCCATGGATGGACTGGTTTCACGGTGGATTGCAGTTTCAGATCGAGCATCATCTGTTTCCAAGGTTGCCCAGGTGCCAACTTAGAAAGATAGCTCCATTTGTAAAGGAGCTGTGCAAGAAGCATAATCTTCCATACAATTGTGCATCATTCTGGAAGGCCAATGCCATGACGATTGAAACTCTTCGTGTTGCTGCTATCCAGGCTCGTGACATTGGCAACCCAGTTCCTAAGAATTTAGTTTGGGAGGCTGTTAATACCCATGGATGAGTAAGAAGTCTTCACTAGATCTTCAATAATTGATTTCATTTGTTTTCGGGGGATACTCATCCTCGGATCAATAGAAGGTCAAATCTTTGTAATTGATTGTTCATTCGAGGAAACCTTTCAGTGTTCGGCTTCTTCCATTCCGGAGTAGTGGTTTGTAAACATTTGTGCAACACTTGGTCTTCAGGCTGTTGTAGTTCTTTTAAGCATTTGTTAGGGTAAAAAAAAAAAGAGCTATTACAAGTTCTTTGTGTTGTGAAACACAAGAAGCAGTTGGTCTTGAGGCTGTTGTAGTTCTTTCTCTTAAGCATTGCTGGAAAAAAAGCTGTTATAAGTTGTTTGAGTTGTGAAACAGTTTGACTTCAGGCTGTTGTAGTTCTATCCCTTGTTCAAGTTTGAGCATTGCTTAAAAAGTTCTTTGCAAGCTCTACAGTATGCCAAATGAAAAATGTGTATGTTTGCTATTACTAGAAGCTGTACATTTTGTTCATTTTGCTTGGTTTATCACTTATCAGCATCATCTTTGCCACGAAACAGAACAAAATGTCGAGGGATTTGTCTCTACAACATTATATCCTCTTCCATGCAAGCGGAGTTGAGTAGTATATGTTTTTCTGCTGCATTTGGAAAACGATTTTTAATTTCGCACCGTTGCTGAATGGCTGTTGGTTTCATCCCTTTTTTTTTTTTTTTCTTTTCTTGCCTTCTAATAAACTTGACAGAAAATCCGTAACATTTTGCTCATCTGTTCTGGCTTGTCCTGGAGGATAAGTTTACAATCCTCACGTGGTTTCTTGAAGAGCTGAAAGTTCTCCGTCTTGGCGTCATGTGCATGATAAACTATTAGCTGTAAAGTGGTCCTGGTCTTGGGTCGTCCTTATACTGAGAGTAAAACTGGTTTTGGTTATTCTGCTTCAAGAGTTTGAGGCCTCATGATACTTGTTGCTTTGTTATTTTCCGGTACAATGTCAATTATTTGAAGCCAATAATACTAAGAATATCAGTGGGGCCCTACAAAAGTAAGATTTCTCTTCGAGCCCCACAAAATTCATTGTGTTTCTGTTGGAAAATTGCTCCACCCACCACTTATTCCCCCAGGTTAACAAAATAGCAACTAAAAAAAAATATTATCTTTACTGTTCAACTTAATGATAAAAATAATATTTTTTACCATTCAATCTAATTATAAGAACGTTATTTAAATATCAACAATAATAACAAAAATATCAACAATAATAACAACACAACCACTTTTTATTGGATGGGATCGGCCACGAATATTCATAAGATATATGCACATAAAGTTTAACAATTATAATATACTGGTTGTCGACTACCTAATTCACAATAATCTAACCTAATTAAAATCTTAGATTTGAGCTAAAAAAATAATATACAAAAAATATAGCAAAAATAATAACAATAAATAATATAACTATCGGGTTTAGGGAGACATTACTTGAGACATCATCTCAGATAACACACCACAATCCTAGGATCAAAACCAAAATAAGGCCCATATTACATCAACAATTAAAAAGACCTAGAACTACAAATTAATCATCGTCTTCAACATAAGGATGGAACATGCCAACAGCCACCAACTCCATAGCCGCCGCCACCGAGCCCACCACAACCCTCTACCGCTTGTGCCTCCGACGACAGCCCACCACCGGTGCCACTGGCGACAGCCCACGACTTCCTGCAGCCATCATCGACCACCATGGCGACTACACCAGCCACCCACGCCGCCAACCAGCCACGTTGTCGAACCAACCTCAACGTCGCCAGCCAGCCGCAACCGCAGATCCATCACCGCTGTCACCATCGCCTGATCTCCACGCCACCAACACCATCACACGCACGCCATCGGGCCACCATCATTGCAGGCTACCATCAGCCTATCACCGTCGTCGGTGGGGTGGCGTTCCGGCCATCACCATCGCTGGGAAGAGGTGGCAGCGGCACCAGCCTTGCAGCAGCCTAGCAGCTGCAACGCGAGCAGCCGCGGCAGCGGGAGCCACCAACGCCAGCACGAGCAGCAGCAACAGCAACGCGACCAGTCGCAGCGGGAGCCACCAGCGCCAGCGAAAACAGGACCAGCGGCAGGCGACAACGGCAAGATGGTAGTCCTCCTGCTGGATGGAGAGATGAACGCCCGTGGCTGGAGGTTCGATGGAGAGATGAAAGAAGATGATGGTGAGACGGGTTGACTTAGATCTAGGGTTTTTTATGTTAGATTAATCATGGCCCTTCCTTTTTTTTGATTAAATGGTTGTGGTGTATTGTCTCAATTGTTGTCTCACTTGTTGTCTCCCTATCCTCCCTATATATACGAGGGGTAACCCGTACATCGTACGGAACTACGTCAGTCTTTTTTATATTAATATAGATCTTGCCATGTCAAAAATAAGGTGAGCAGTCTCACTCATATCTTTAAATTACACAAAAATAGTGAACTATATCCCTTACATTATACCAATTGAAATTAAAAGTGATCAAATGCAACCTACTTAAGTAAATAAAATTTTAAATCAACTTAAAAATAATGGGTTTTTAAATTAAAAATAAAGAGATTAACAAATAATAGAAAATAAAATACAACTATAAACCGAACAAAATACATTTGACAATGATCAATTCAAAAATACCATAATTTAGAAAATACTTGTTCCTGTATTTCTACTGTGTCGTAAATTATGATCTTTCTAAATTTCTACTGTATTACAAATTATGATCAATTTATAACTTCATTTAATTTGACAAATGATAAAAAATTTCTAAATTTCTAAATTTGCAGTATTGTATTTCTAAATTTGACAATTGATCAATTTGGAAACATCATTTTGGTTTTCTAACGAAAGTTTGCTATCTTTGCTCCCAGATAGTTGAAGCTTTTCCAACAGCTGTTGCTTGGCTTCTGCTACTTCTTGCTTATCACTCATGAGTTAGACACCGGCATGAACCTGCAAATAATACTTGAGAGCTTCAGACAACAGATCAATGGCCAATAACTTGGATTTTCTTATTCACATCAACTTATGGCCATCACTTGGAGTAGATTCTATAGCTAGGGAACAATGACTGTTACTTTCATCTGATGAAATCTCTCTTACATGGGCTTGATTGTGAGCTTGTTATCGTTTATATGTAGCAACAAACCTGATATATGTTTACAGATAAAGAAAGGGAGTTGGGAGGTGCTCACATTGCAACTACTTCAGATGTACACGACTAACACAATAAATCATCATGTCTTGAACATGATTTGCTCTCATGAAGCAACCTCTAGTTTCACATTTCCCACTTTTGACGTGTTTGTAAATCATATTCATTGCATTAACATACCATTGAAGCTTTTTATTACTAAGTAATTTCCGTTGGCAAGAGTTGAACCTGCAACATCTTGGCTTGGATTTTAAATTAGTTAAGGAATCCACCATGTCTCGGTCTGGATCCCTTTCTTCCACATTAGAAGAGAAAGTAATCCAATGAAGTAAAGCAACAAAGTAACACAACACATCTACTCCAACGGGACAAAAGTGCTTTTGAGGAAATGAGAAACTCAATCTCACAACATAGTGATCTCCAAAGGTATTGAAATGAATAGGAAGAACCACACCTAACGAAAAAAAAGTGAAGCCAACTTATCAGGATAATGCTCAGAGCATATATTTTGAACATTGTAAGAACCAAATATAATTAAAACATTAGTCATATATAGTACATTAATTTATATGCGGCTAACTCAATTATACGCCTAATCTCATGACTAAAACAATAGACAGTAAGTTTCTGTCCTCTACAGGTCCTAAAATCACAGCAGGCAGATCAAGGCCCTTCACTTTTTCCCACGGTTCAGGGACAGTGACCAGAAGCTTAGGCTTACAATCCCTAGCTTGCTTAGTAATTTCATTCACTGTAGAGCTAGATGCAATGGCTCCTAGAGCTATAGTACCCAGAAAGCACAAAGGGAAATGGATCAAATTAGGTGCAACAATGAGAAGAACATCACCTTTGCTAACACCTAATCTGCTGAGTCCATGAGAGACCTTGGCAACCATGGATTTGAGTTGGGAAAACGTCAAGGTTTCACCAGAAGAGACATCAATCATAGCAGGTTTATCAGGGTAAGAGGAGATGTTCCTGAAGAGAAATGAGACCATTGAGAGATCGGTGGTGCTTAGTTCGGTGTTCGTCGGTGGGTTCGGTTCTTCACTGTCGCCGCCAAGTGAGGGAGATGAGATTCAAAAAACAAAAAATTAAAATAAAGTAAAATGGGAGAGATGAATAGAGTTGAGAGAGAAGCGGGAAAAAGAAACACGTGTGAATTTATGATTGGTCAAAAAAATATGTTACTCACAACTTGTGTTGTGTTTGTGTTTGATTCAAAAACAATTGTGAAATGAAGCCATGCATAAAAGAGAGATACATTAGCTGCATTCATCTTAAACGACTTATCACAAAAGTAAAACTTTGATATTGATCTAACTAACAATGAATACCTTAGAGGGAGATAGTTCCGAACAGGGTCCTTTGCAAATGTTAGATGAGATCCATTACAGCTAATGCTGATATAAACATGCTTGCTCTCCTTCAAAGCTGTTGATAATGTCGTGTCTGCTCATGTGCATCATCCAAGTTTTTAACAATTGTCTGTTGCACATAAAAATTGCAGGCATAATGACTCTTGAAATAACAATAACTTCATCAGTTTTCTAAAGCCATGCATGAAAAAAAAATAAAAAAAAATCTACGGAGTTGAAGACAAACTATAAGTATTAAGTTGAAGATGTAAAAAAAATTTAGCCAATAATTTATAAGCAACTAAACAAAATGTTGGCTTGATATAAAAATAACTATATACTTTTCCATGGTTGTGAGAAAAGACTAATAAAAATAAACAAAGCTAATAAAAATAAAAGCTAATCAATCAAAGCTAGCGAAGTGTAGAGAGGAAGATAACAAATTGAAAAGCTAACCAAACCAATAAAGAGCTAATCAATAATCAATAAAGCTAACAAATAAACAGAGCTAACAAATAAACACAATTCAAGCTAATCAGTTGCTATTGAATAAACACAACTCAAAGCGAACCAATCAGCAAAGCTAACCAAATAAACCTAAAAAACACAATAAACCAAATAAACACAATAAAGCTAACCAACTAATCAGCTAACTAATCAAATCTAACAAAGCTAAACAAACAAACAAAATCAAACAAACAAAAGAACTCAACGAATGAACTTAAATCAATAAACGAACTAATCAAATGAACTAAAATCAAACAATGAACTAAAATCAAACAATGAACTAAAATAAAAAAATAATGAACTAAACTAATCAAACAATGAACTAAACTCAAATAATAAACTAAAATCAAACAATGGATTAATCAACAAACGAACTAATCTCAAACAAACAAACAAAATGAATCAACTAAAATCAAACGAACGAACTAACTAAATGAATGAACTAAACTCAATCAAACTAAATAAACAAACCAACTAACTAAACCCAATCAAATAATGAATTAAACTCAAACAAACTAAACAATCAATCAAAGTAAACAAATGAACTAAAATCAAACAAAACAATTAATGAATTAAACTAAACGAATGAACTAAAATTAATGAGTTAAACAAAACAATGAATTAAACTAACTGAGGGTCGTCGAACCTTCAGGCAACCACCAACCACTGGAATCCGACACCAACGAAGCACCCACGGTTCCGACAGGCTGCCCGGCACCATCGGAGATGCCCCCAACTGCGGCAGCCTCTACCCAGCTCCGTCAACCCCAAAAATAGCCCGCCACCACCAAAACACCACAACCACCATCAAAACACCAACACCCGCCCAAAACAATCCTTGGCCGCACGTAAGCCGCCTCACTGGCGTCCTATATCGCCGGCGAGGACATGCCAAGATGGTCACCGACCAGTGGCAGCCTACCGGCCACCACCTCGCCAACCGCGGCTAGACACCACACCTAAATCCCGCAAAAGTCCACAAAATCAAACCAATCACAACCTAAATCGACGAATCTGAACAAAAGGAAGGCGGATCTAAGCTTACCTACGTTGAACCCTTGGATCTCGCCAAAAATCGTCTCTGCTCGGTTCACTCTGCCCTGGCCGTCATCACCTCCTCGAGGTCCGCTGGCCGTCGCTGGGTGCTCGCCGGCTCTGTGCACCTCCGGTGGTGGTGGTCGACGGCGGCAACCAAGGAGCAGTGGTCCACTGCTCGCCAATGGATGTTTCGCTGGGTTCTTGCCAGTGGAGGATTCTGGAAAACAGAGAGAAAGAAAGGGAAAGAAAGATAACAAACGAAAAAGAAAATGTGTGTACCTGATTGGCCAAAAAGAGAGAGAGGCGGGAAAACAAACATAAGTGGCAGTACCTGATTGGCCAAAAAAATATATCACTCACACCTTGTGTTATGTTGTGTTGGGATTCAAAATCAAGCTCCAATTAGCTACTACTAATCTATTTTCGTGTACTCATAGAATCTTTCGTTGTAATTAGTTATCATTGAAGTTAATCTTTTGGAAGAAATTGCTAGTTTACCTTC
>JAOWBR010164315.1:0-11964 GCA_028571145.1 Dionaea muscipula
ATATTATATAATTTTTATTAAATAAATTATTAAAAAATTCACTTTTATTAAAAATATTAATATTATAAAAAAAAATAGTATCACCTCACACCAACCCACTTTATTACCAACCACACCCTACTTTATTAACTCCACTCCACTTTATTATCCACCCCATTAATTTATTATACCCTATTTATTACCCACTACACATCTCTTTAATCCGACGGTTGGTATTCCTTCCCGCCCGTTTTTATCATCCTACGGTCGAAAATATCTTGACATATTTTGGGGGATATTTCAAAATATGTCATGTTTTGTATAATATATTATATTATATACCAGCATGCATGTGGAGACCAGCTTGCTAGCTAAGCTTGGAACCTTAAATCCGACTAGTCGTCGTCGTACAAGATGAGGAAGAAGATCGAGGGGCTTCGTAGTTCGTACTACGAAGCCGTGGTCGATCTTTGACTATCCAATTACCTCTTCACTATTAAATTATGTGTAAGTTGTTCTAATGATGTGGATTATTAGATTTAAATAATCGTTACATATATGTATGTGTTGGTTTATAATCTATTAATTTAGTACCTTATATTCAATTACCCTATTAACTATATATAGTTAAGTCCATCTGTTGATTATTTTTAATTTATATTTTATCCTGAAAAATAAGACTACGTTTGCTTTGGTCTGTTTTCTATTTTTTGTGTTTTTTGTTTTGCGGAAAATAGAAAGCACGTTTGATTTGAATTTTCTATTTTCTGTTTTCTAAAAACAGAAAACAGTTTTTAGTTCAAAATCTTTATAAAAAGTTATTTTCTATATTTTCGGCAGAAATTCTCAAAACATGAAAAAACTCAATCTGACAAATTATAAATTATAAATTACAAATTATAAATCAAACACGTTTTATGTTCTCTGTTTTTACTGAAAACTAAAAACTGAAAACTGAAAACTCAAAAATAAAAACTAATTAAAAATTAATAACAGACAAACCAAATAACTTTTAAGTTTTTGACATTTTACCCAGTGAGCTCTCCAATGGTGCACCAAGTAACATCGGGCTGCAAATATATATTAATTTCAAGGATAACGTGCACAAGCTTTTACGTTATCCCAAAATATTAAAAAATAAAATACGTGAGAGGTGTTGTTGGGAAATGATGAACGTAGGAGGAGTTAGAATTGCGTATGTCTGCTTTCTTTCTAATCCTACAAAAACTCCTTTCCAGAAAACAGGGTCCTTGGGCTTGACATGGTGCATGGCGGGTCATCCACTTCCATCACCACGCAGTGATAATTAATTTCCGAGATAATTAGGGAATTTAGGGTGCTGTAAATGAATAACAAGAGTATTATCGTAATGATTATTGAGATTTTTGAATAGTAAACTGAATTTCTTCAATTTCAAATAGACACAACTTATTTTTTTAATATTATTATTACATTATATTATTCTTATAAAATTTATTAAAACTATTAAAAATATAGATTTTCGGGTTAAATTTTGACTAACTTTAGAGCTAAAAGAAAGTAGGATCCGAATGATGAAAACTGAGTTTTCCGAGTTGTAACTTGCTATTGGCACTTCTTTGTGCATGGAATTGATTCCTATAGTGTACTTCTTTGTGCATGGACAAAAGAGTAAAGAATGATTATAATGCTTGAGAGAAGAAATAGTATTTAAGTAAGGACAAAAGTGGAAATATAAGATTGAGAAAATGAGAATTGTAAAGAAAGGTTAAGGCCTTGATCAGTCGTGCGCGACTAGATCATAAACCATAGGTAGTTATGCGTGACTATCCTTATGGTTTATATATGGACCTTGAAGAATTCAAATATTTGAGTTGAAGAAAGTGATCCAAATTTTAGGATGGTAGGAGGTTTTTAGAGTTTTTAGAATGTGTGAATATTGAGAGTATTGTGTAATAATTTTTTGAGTGTGATGAGTTTTTAGAGTGTGGATGGAAATATGGGGTGGATGAATAGTGAGAGGTATTGTGTAATGATTTTTTGAGTGAATGAATAGTAAATTTAAATTTAGAGTTTTTTGGAGAATGTGTAATGATGTAATCGGTGAATAGTGAGGATATTGTGTAATAATTTTTTGAGTGTGAATAAAAATTTAGAGGGTGAATGATGTGGATAGTGAGAGACGTGAGAAACTCCAAATTTGGAGTACTGCTGTGGATGCTCTAAGAATATTACCGAATTGGGGTTTTATCCAAAACCTTGAATTTGGGAAGATTGGGATTTTTCATGAACCATATCTAATGCTTCGACAAGTGACATGATTGCATTGTCATAAAGATAATGGATGTCTTATGGCAAGTAACAGTTATTTCCCCAATAGAAAGGAAAATAAATAAGAAATTTAAGAGAATGGTTTTCAAGTAAGAATAAGCATATGATGCTACCTATATACTTAAAAGAACAAAGAACTCTTTGAGTTCACATGACCTAAATAGTTTGAAGATTGACTAATAGGCATGATCTTGAATTTAGTATGACTTCTTGTTTGTTGAACCACTTACACCAGTGATGTCATAAACGTGTGTCATTGAATGTGGGGATTTACATAAAAAAGATAGTGCAAACAAACAAAGATGGACTAGTAGTGGGAAAAATCCCCAGACTACAAGAATCGGTTTCTGCAATAATGCAGTAATACCCAATATGGACAGATATAAAAAAAAAAAAACTTTGACAAGTCTAGTTCTATATATGGTTATGACCGATGACACTTAGATTGTGCATAAATAAAGAAATGAGTTTCAAGTTTGAACAACGTCATATGCCTAAAACAAGACAATGGAAATGACTCGAAAGGTCTTATCATATTGGTCCATGTCCAGAAGGATAATAGGACATACTCATAAAGCTTGAGGGCTAGAGATGAGACTATGATGAAATAAAAGTCAGATAGCTTTATGTAATCTTCTGATTCCTAAAAAGAATCTAACAGAAAAAAGGAAAGCTAAGGGGTTCTATAGAACCACGAGACTTGTGAAACGAATTGATTCCTTAGTTGAGTCACTTACTAATGAAGGAAATTTGACAAAACCCCATATGTTTAGTAGCATGAACAAGAATTATTCTATCATATACTATCAATGTGGGGGTGTCTTGCAAATATGAACAAGGTATTCGATATTCCTTGATTCTATTCTCCGAAAGGTCCCATGAGGACTAGAGACGAGAAGTTGAACTGGCATAAGATTCATATCTGAAAGTGAGAACAGAAGAGGATCTAGACAAGGAGATATTGGATGGGCTAAAATCATGAAATCTATTGATCTGAATTACCAAATGTCTTGTTGGAAAGAGAGCTATAGAGTTATATTAATATCATGAACCTTCTACCATAAGATTTACCTTTGGTGGAATTGATTTCTCAACAAGCTTCAGAGAAGATGTGAGCTCAAAGGAGGTTTTCGTGTGGGAAAAGCCCTCCAGCATATTAGACTCATCTTTATAGAGTCGTCTATACGTACGGAGGTCATTCCGAGGTATAAAAGGATATGTCATGGTATTGGATGTAAGCCCTCATTCCTAAATAAAAGATCTAAAGATAAGATCTATTAGAAATGACCCAAGGGTTCCATTCTCATAGACTTAAAATGAAAGTCTGCAAAATGTCAAGTCAATATACGGTTTGACTATGACATTAGAGTGTTGACAAATACATGTTGTCAAGCATTTTAGAATCAAAGATATAGTCTACCTATGTCAAAGACATTAAGTGTGACTATAGGACCTTCATAAAGGGGGGTTTAGTGGAAATCTCCAGATCATTAAGGGCAATTGAAGTGGGACTCGAAGGGTCTCACGAGATAACCGAACTGATCACTCGGAAGGTCACGTGAAGAGACCTATGAGTTACCCTCGCTCTTATGATCATAGTTATGAAACGTTAGTCGTCCTTGTTGAAGTATGGTCGTGATTCACTTAAAGTGTATTTGAACAAGAAAAAGTTCGACGGGAAAATTTCGTTGGAAAAAGTTCACCCAAAAAAGTTATCCGACATATTCTGCATTGGCAGTATAAGCAATACCACCTCCCCCATTACTCCATATCCCGCATTTTTACCGTATTATAATCCGAAAGTATAATATATCTCCACCCTTTTTTACACCAAACACAGTATAACATATCCATAGGATATGTTATACTATCCCTCTATCTCCAAATCAAACAGGTTGTAGTATTAGTATGTGGGATAGCTAGTACTATCCCACATGTTAATACTTATATCAAACATGCCCTTTTTTTATATGATGCATGCAAGATAAAATAAAATAAAGCTAACCCAACATACAGCAACTACAAAGTCAAGCCAAGCCCAATACTCATAACACCCCGCTCAAGTTGGAGCATAGAAGCTAATCATGTCCAACTTGTAACATCTATGCTCCATGCTTATGACAAATATACTCAACCCGATTCCCAAAAAGAGGCTTAGTCAGAATATCACCAAACTGCTCGTCTGTCTTCACATGCTTCAATAAAATATCATCATTCTACAACTTTTCTCTCATAAAATGACAATCAACCTCGATATGCTTTATTCTCTAATGGAAAACTTGATTGGAAGTAATGTGGATAGCAAACTGATTATATCACACCACAACTGAGCGGACCTTAAGGACAGAATAGTCTAACTCATCAAGCAACTGGCAAAGATAGGTGACACACTAATCAAATGGGCTAAAGCACGATACTCAGATTCAGTACTGGATCTAATGACAACAAATCGTTTCTTACTCTTCCATGAAACCAGATTGTCACCAACAAAAACACAATAGCTACTAGTAGATTTTTTATCAGAAGGTGAGCCAACCTAATCTGCATCAGAGAAATCATGCCTACGACCATGATCAGTATGGAGCAGCCCTTGACTAGGATGTCCCCTTCACATACCGAAGAATATGCACATCTGCTTCCCAGTGAGGAACTCGGGGATCTGACATAAATTGACTAACCACACTGATTGAGAAGGCAATATCGAGACGAGTTATGGAGAGAGAGTTCAGCTTACCCACCAAACGCCTACACCTATCTAGATCATCTAGCATAGCACCCTCTGCTAGCAAAAGTTCCATCCTAGGAAGCATCATGGTGTCACTTGGCTTAGCACCGAGCAAGTTAATATCTTGCAATAAGTCCAAAGCATACTTATGTTGGGACAAAAAAATCTCACGCTTACACCAAGAAATCTCAATACCCAAAAAATACATCAAAGATCCAAGGTCTTTGGTCTAAAAATGGCTCTAAAGGAACGTCTTCAACGAAGCAATCTCTGTGCTATCACTGCCGGTGATGACAATATCATCAATATACACCACACTAGAATGCCGATAAAAAAACTGAATGGTGTTCCCCTAACCTCCGCAGATCAAACTCCAGAATAACAAAATTGAACCGCCCAAACCATACTCGAGAGGACTACCGAAGTCCATATAAGGACAGACATGCCCACACACCCCCTGAGCAACAAACCTAGGAGGTTACTCCACATACACCTCCTCAGTCAGTCAGGTCTCCATGAAGGAAATCATTTTTCACATCCAACTGATGCAACGACCAATGACAGGAGGCAGCCAAAGAGATCAGCAAGCGAATAGAGGTCATATTAGCCACAGGGGAGAATGTGGAAGTGAGCATATCCTTTGGCTACTAGGCGGGCCTTGAAACGAGCAACAGAGCCATCTGGATTCACTTCACATCAAAGATCCACTTACACCCAATAGCTGGAGGCAAGGGAACAAAATCCTGGATCTGATTAGCTTCAAGAGCCTTCTATCTCTTCAGACATTACATTGCTTGCTTCCACCCCGGGGAAGAGAGACAATGATCAAGGAATAATATCAAAGTCCAAAGCAAAGATCAATGCCTACAAGGAAGGAAGAAGAAATCCGAACATATGAATGAGCAGAGAGAGGGAATGTAGCACAAACTCGCTTGCCCTTTCTCAGGGCAATAGGAATATCCAGATCTAATGAGGGAGTAGACTGTCAAGTAACGAGTTGATTCATTACTCTTGGTCAATTATTGTTGTTCATTGCTCTTGGTCATTTACTGGGTTCATTGCTCATGTTGGAGTCTACACCAAGTTATAAATGATGTATTAGAAGGGTCACATACTTTGTATTCTTGAAAGGGTCATATAGTCTGTATTTAACTCTTGGGTTTATGAAGCTCTCTATAAGAGAAAGAGTGTATTATTGATTGAAGGGTAGCTAGACGATTCTATTCAAGTATTCTCTTGTTTCCTTTTATTTTTATCATGGTATCAGAGACAATGGTTCGACTTTACCATAAGGCTTAGGGCCTTCATGTTTTTGTTTGCCTCCGGCGTCGATGATGTGTTTGACGGCGTCGGAGAGCCTCGTCCTCGACTTCGACACACACATAAAAAAAATCCAATTTGAGAGAAAAAAAACACAGATTTGTTTGTGAGCTTATGCCGCATTAACTTATTACGGCTCATGTATCGACTTCTTGGTTTCAGCTTCGACTTCTTATTTTCGGGTTCGGCTTCTTAATTTCGGCTTCGGCTCTCTGCTTCAGCTTCGGCTTCGACTTCTTGGTTACGGCTTCGACCTCTTGATTACAGTTTCAGCCTCTTGGTTACGACTTCGACTTCTGTTCTGGTTTCTTGAATCATGTTCTTATTCCTGTTTCTCCTATATGTGTTCGTGATTTTAGTTTATAGGCTATCTTATATTGGGTAGTCTCTCGGTTTTTGATTTGTTAAAGGTTCCACTCATGAGAAGTCTTTCTTGGTATCAAAGGCGTCAACATCTTCTTTAGATTTGTCGTCAGTTTCTCGGATTTCGGTTCATAAGAAGTTCATCTTGTGAAAGCTTCTCTTAGTAGTCTCTCAGGTTTTGGTTTATTAAAGATTATTTTTTCAGATTTCAGTTTCTCTCTTGATCTCGGACTTCTTACTTATCTCTGGGAATCCTTTGAATTTGATTGTGGTTCGTCACAACAAATTGTCGATTTACTGACCAAGTCACTTTTGAGTGCTCGCCATCTTCCTTCATCAACAAATTGATACTCCTCGATTTTCCGCATCAATTTGAAGTGGGGGTGTCAAGTAACAGGCTGATTCATTGCTCTTGGTCAATTATTGTTGTTCATTGCTCTTGGTCATTTACTGGGTTCATTGCTCTTGTTGAAGTCTACACCAAGTTATTAATGATGTATTAGAAGGATTAGATATTTCGTATTCTTGAAAGGGTCATATACTCTATATTTGACTGTTGGGTTTCTAAAGCTCTCTATAAGAGAGCGTGTAACTTTTGATTGATGAGGCATTTAGACAATTCTATTCAAGTATTCTCTTATTTCCTTTTATTTTTATCATAGACAATAAGGGATCCAAGGACGAAGACTTTTATTTTTATCATAGACAATAAGGGATCCAAGGACAAAGACGGAGGGTCGACAGGGGTCGGCTCATGGACGGCTAAGGGAGGAGAATCCAATTTGATCAAAGGTAAGTCAGATCAAAGGATATGATGCGATGAGGACCACGAGTGTACACATGACGAATAGGGGGGTGGGCCGAGATGGAGACGGAGAGGAGGCCACTGACTGACGTGGATGAAGCTCATAGACGAAAGTATCCTCACCCACAGATATAGACTGAGATGGAGAAGAAAAAGAGGATGAAGACACAGACGAAGGGAAGAACAGAGTAGACTCATCAAATATAACATCGGTAGACACACAAAAAGGATGCACATCATCAGAATAACATCTATAGTCCTTCTGAGGACGAGAGTAGCCCAAGAAAATAAATCTCAATGATTTAGGATTAAGTTTGGTGAGTAGAGCGAATATTCCAGACATAACAAGCAAATCCAAAGATACGGAGTGGAAGAGGATGAAGGGGATGAAGGGAGTGGTCGGAGACAGAGCACGAAGAAGATTCTCCCCCTGTAGAATAGAGGATAGCATGCAGTTTATCAAGTAAGCAGCGGTCAAGACAACCTCACTCAAAAACATCTTGGACACACTAATGCAGAACATCAAGGCTCGGGTCACTTCTAAAAAATGACGATTTTTACGTTCAGCAACGCCATTCTGTGGTGGTGTATCAGGACACGAGAACTCATGTAGAATACCATGAGTGATCATAAATGTGGCAAAAGAAGATGAGAAGTACTCCCAAGCAATGTGCGGATAGGCATGGAAAATTGTGTGTATTTCAGAATGAAAGGAAAAAAAGGTAGAAAATAGTTCCGAACAATTTTTTATTAAAAACAACCATGTCATTCTTGAGTAATCATCTACAAATGACACAAAATAACGAAAACTTGCCTTAGACTCGACTGGACAGGAACCCGAGATATCATAATACACTAACTCAAAAGGAACACAAGCTCGTTGATGGACTCGAGGTCTATATGATAGTCTATGGTGTGTCGCAAACTGACAACACTCACAAAAAAAGTCGGATAAAGATTGGACCTAAGGACAGAAACGCTTCAGACCGAAGAGCGTCGAATGACCAAGTCGACAGTGAAGGCTATATGCGGGGAAAGACAACGGTAGGTGACTCTGCCTCCAGTACATAGAGTCCGTCTAAAGTGATGACCCCTACCAATAGTCTTCCTCGTCGTAGAATCCTGAAAAACACAAGAGTTACCAGAAAAGACAACGTGGCAATAGTGAGTCCGAGTTGAGACACTAATAGATAATAGATTGACAGAAAAAGTAGGAATGTAAAGAACAATAGATAGGGTAAGAGTTGAGGTCAAAGGAACTGTCTCTATCCCTTTGACTAGGATATACGTGTCATCAACAATCCGAACATCCGAATATGAGAAAGTGAGAGAATAATTATGCATCATACCTAGCGAGCTAGTCATATGGTCAGAATCTTCAGTATCGATTACTGGCGAGGAGATGCAGAAAGATAAGCAGTCGAATGGGCTGAGTTGGAGTAGAAGCAGGAAAACAGTCATATCCTTGGGTATGAGAAGAATCCGTCATAGAGGAAATCACTTCGGCAGATCGAGGAGCAGAGGATCGACCATATAACTTGAAGCACCGATCTTGAGAATGCCTAGCAGCCTTACAATAAGAACACACAAGTCTGCCATCATAAGTAGAAGTGGCGGTATCGGAAGAGCGACCATAAAGCTAATAATAGGGCTCAACAACATGGCTGAGACGCTGACAATGAGTGCAAAAAGGTGGTCTTCTCCTCCACCACGACCACGAGACCCACTAGAACTAGCAAAGGCAGCTCAATCCCCACTAATAAATCTAAAATCAAGAGATGGCTGGATAGCTCTATTAACCTTAGAGAAGGCCTCGGACAGTGATGTCTCTTTGCTTGCCGGTATCTAATAGCGGACAGAGTCATAAGACGGCAGCAAAGCACTCAAAAAGGACATAATGACCAGCTATTCACACTGTTGCTGCATTGTAGTCACATTGGCGGTAATGGGCATCAAGACATTGAACACCTCATATGTCTTCTTAAAGGAAACAAAGAACTCACCCAAGGAGGACTCACCAAACTCAGGGTGGAAAGAGGATTGAAATACATCATAAAGCTTATTCATGTTGTACTTATCAGAATACAGAAGAGCCAAATACTCCAAAATCTCTTTCACAGTAGTACAATGTGTCACCAGATCAATAATAGAAGTGTCCATGGAGCTAAGGAGACGAGTGTAGAGACGGGCATTGACTTAGCAGGATCCTTCTAGCACTAGTACCCTGCCCGGTCAAATAATTGGTCCCACTTAAACGAGTCTCAATAAGCTTAGTAATGGCCGGAACATACTCAGAAGAGGCCTCCTTAGCCTCATCAGTCATAACTCAATGATTAAGACAATAAATACCAAAGCACAAAGAAGGAAGCAAACAGACATGAATCATAGAGCACAACAGAGAGTAGTCAAGAAGCACAAATATCCCAAGGCGAGTCTTTAAACGAGAGAGTTAAACAATCTCAAGTACACACGGAGTCACAATAGGAACTAAGGGAAAGTAATCCACCAATCCCATAGCATTCTCCAAAGAGCTATAGGAATACACACACTGAACCAATAATATAGAAAGTGGATCTTTGGACAGGGCAAAACAGACTGAAAATGACGACATACGCTACTGGCATAAAAGGAAGAAAGATCCAATAGGAGGAGACGTCGAGACGGACATTCTGCTATTTTGGTCTGGAGCCAACGATGGCACGTGAGCCGTAAAATGACGCGTGAGAGTCATGTGCGGGACAAGGAGGCGACGCATGGTGGCTCATGTGGAGGTGGAACGAAAAATGGCCGAAGAATGAGATATGGAGGTGCTCTTCCACCCTATGTGATCAGATCATGAGAAAAATGCACGGAGTGTAAAGTTTCGTGCTGGGCGCCGTTGTGGATGAGCTGTTCCAGCGGCTGTCACTGCATGCGGCGACTACAAGGGGTCAAATTCTGCTCCTTTGAGATCGTCGACGCCTGGGTAAGATGGTGGTGGTGGCGGTCCGATTAGGTGTGGACTGGGCAACGGCGACAGAAACTGTGGGAGGTGGTGGCAAGCAATGGTTAGGGTTTTTAGGGTATCAGGGTTGTGGGGTTGTGGGGTTTTTAGTCTCTGATACCATGTAGTTGAAATGAATGGAAAACCTTTGCCTCAAAGTGAAAGCTACACACTTTATTTATATGATGGGTACAAGATAAAGCTGGCCCAACAAACTAGCCCAACATAAAGCAACTACAAAGCCAAGCCAAGCCAAGCCAAGCCCTCACAGCAGCCTTACGAATTATACAAGACAACCAGCCTATGCAGAATCTGCGTTTGGCCTAATCGATCACTGACAGCTACTCTAGTCCTTAAATCAAGGTCTGGCTGGACTTAAAAACATTGGTTCCATCTGTCACTGTTTAGAAGCTGAAATGAAACATTTTTCGTCATTGATATTTGGTTATATCACAAATTTGGGGATAAAGGCTGATGTCAAGGAGTGAGTACAGAGAAGGCTCTGTTTTGCATTTGATAATGTTCTAATCAATGCATGTCCAAAACACCTTCAATACGTGTACAACATTCCAAAACGTGATATTTAATTTGGACATGCTATGCTCGTTAGAAATTTTTATCATTTATGTCAGGCCCAACACTCATTTCCAGATTTAGTAAGATTTTCATTTTTTCTCACTATGTCATAATAAGATCCAAATATAAGATTATAAGTATTCAGTCTCAAGATCTCTTACCATACTTTTTGAGTTTTAATTCTCTTTTTCCTCAATTCTTTGATGACTTTTACTTGATTTTAGAAATTATTCACACTGTCCTTTAAGTATACTTAAATATCATCATACTAATAATAGTATGCTTTTCAGATGAATTTATCATATGATTATCTAATTAACTTTATCAAAGAAAATTAATACCGTGTCGAATTGTGTTTGTGTCCTAGCTTTGGTGACAATATATGTTCCTATTTATGCAAAGCACATAAACTACACCGTGCATCTTGTTTGTCCCCCACACTAGTCAAGGAGCGGTTGCACACTGATGAACACCCTTTTTTGTTCATCACTTCCCAAATCCTTTGCTTCTCTATATTTTGTCCTCCACTTTGAGTTATTACCTAACTACCTTCTCTTCTCTGCTTCCTTATTTCCCCCACTTACTCTCTTAACCTCCACAACTGATCCTCTATTATTCAAGGATCTTGCTATTGGATGTAGCAACTGGATACTACACTACCTAATAGGAATCTCCATGTGTCAGATTGTATTTTTTTTTTCCGTGATCACACGAGGGTGGTGGGAGGAGAGTTTGGGTTAACATAAAGAAACAAGAACAAGACGAAGCTCTAGTGAGAGCCTATCTTAGATGACAACTGGTACTTGTTCCATGGCCAAGAATACTAGTGTCATCGTCAAAAATACCAAAAAGAGTACAAATATAACAGAGACAAGTCAACAATAATGAAAGATAGGCTAAGCA
>JAOWBR010164326.1:0-11961 GCA_028571145.1 Dionaea muscipula
TGATGAGCGTATGAAAGTGCGCACTACGCATTCCTAATTATGGCTAAAATGCATTGTTTAAGGTCCTTAGCACATGAGCTTACAACATATTTTATGTAATATGTGCAAAACTTGTTTTACGGATTTTACACGTTAAACTTATGTTTTTACAGGTGGTCTCGGAGCTAGGACCTCGACGGGCCAAAATTCCATGTCAAACACGCTGTCTATGCAGCCCGGGACTCATCTACAACTCTTGGACTTCACTGAAACGCACAGGACGGCTGCAGAGTAGCCCAGCTTAACTTAATACATGACACGACCGTGTCGTGGATGTCACAGCCATGTCGTGTTCCAACAGCTTTAAAAGCTGCACGCTAAAGACGTAGTATTCCTCTTCTTCTCTTCGACCTCGACTGCTGCAGAGACGTTTTGAAGATCTAGGAAGGCGACCAACACTTCATAGCATGACGTAGGACGACGGCGACCATCCACATACTCCCTGTGGGACAAATATACCGAGGGGACATGGTGCAATCAGATTTGCTCATCTAGTAATTTAATTGAGGCACGGTTTGTAAAGTTTCGATTTTTACGTTGCCACTACGTAGATCTGTAACTAGGTTTGTCATATTGATGGTTAGCCAGTCGTTAGGTTTTTTATTCATGTAAAACATTGAACCTGCTGGATTAATATTTCGTGGTTTGGATTCGTTTTCATTGTTTGTGACAGACAACTAGACTAGTTGTTTAGATTGAAACTCCGAGATGTATTATGCCCTACTCTACTTGAGATAATGCATGTCGTAAACCGATATGGACTTTAATCAAACCAAACAACCGTTCCACGGTCAAACCCTAGTAATAAACTGTATATAAAACGGGAACAAACTGGACGATTAAATCCTTCAACCTGTGTGCGACCGGATCTCGGCCTGCGCTATCTGCCCCGTGAACTAACACATGACACGACCGTGACCCTTAGGTCACGACCGTGTCTGGATTTCTGACCACAACCGTGATTGTACCATCATGGCCGTGTTGTGCTCCGTCTGCACACACCGTCTGCTGCACTCCTTTGGTCGAGTCGCTGCCTCAAGCAGTGACATCTATCTTTAATTTTCTCGCATTTTATTTACTGGTTTATGTTAATTAAACCACTTTCAATCTAACCCTTTCACTAGGAGCATAATTAATTCATTAAAGGATTGACAACTGTCCCTGTGGACCGACACTCGTACTCAACCGCTAGCTTCTGTAGTAGGTAAGTGCGTTTAAATTAAACTTTAAAATTGACCGCTGACAAAGCAGATCACCTACTGCGACAATTCGACGGCTTCGAGATTTCCCAAGTCCCCAAAAGTCAAAACATGAAAGCAGATGCGCTATCTAAGCTCGGATCGTGTTCCAGCTTAAGCTCTATACGAACGATCTTCGTGGAAAGGCTAGCAAAATGAAACACCGAAACATCCCCAAAGGTACTTCCCATCACAACTACCGAACCAAACTGGATGCCCCCCATCCGTCAACTTCTGGAAAACGGGACTGTCCCGACCAACAAAATGGAAGAAAAAAGGTTGTGTGTCAGAGAGGCTAACTACCGACTCATCGGTGAAGTCTTATACAAACAGCTGTATCAACACCCGTGCGCCCGCTGCTTGACCAAAGAAGAGTCTCAATATGTTCTGAAAGTATGTGGGGGACACCAGGCAAGAGCCACTCTTGCAAGAAAGGTTCGGCTACAGGGATACTACTGGCCCAATCTAAGAACAGAGGCAGAAGACTATGTAAGGCGATGTGAGCCTTGTCAGAAGAATGCCAGAAAGACACATCAACCAGCCAACAACATCAACCCCATCACGGCTCCATGACCCTTTACCATATGGGGGATGGACATCCAGGGTCCATACCCAACGGCGCCAGGGGGCAGAAAGTTCTTGGTGGCCATTGACTACTTCACCAAATGGGTGAAAGCCGAACCATTGGTCAAAATAACAGGAGCCGAGTTGCGAAGTGTCCTATGGAAAAACATCATTTGCCACTTTGAGATGCCATATGCTGTGATCAAAGACAATGAGACTCAATTTGAGGATAAGGGTTTCCATGATCTATGTGACGAGTTTGAAATTAAACACTGGTTTGCTTCTGTTGCCTACCCAGAGTCCAACGGGTAGGTCGAAGTAACCAACCAGACTAAATTGGAAGGCCTGAAGGCACGAGTAGGGCGAGATAAAGGAGAGTGGGTGTATGAGCTCCCCACCATTCTCTGGTCCTATCGTACCACCCTAAGAACAGCTACGGGTAGAACACCACTCAGTTTAACCTACGGAGCTGAAGCAGTCATTCCCGTAGAGGTGGTGATACATTCTTACCGAGTCGATCATTTTGACAAGGACTCTAATGAAGCAAGCATAAAGGAAAGTCTCGACAACTTGGAAGAGCGAAGGGAAGAAGTAACACTTTACATGGTAACTTACTAGCAGCGAGTTGCCCGATACTATAATACCCGAGTCAAAAGCCGAAATTTACAAGTTGGTGATCTCGTACTTCGAGATGCTTAATTCAAGGGGGGCAGAGAGGCTACCATAAAACTAGCCCATAACTGGGAAGGACCGTACCAAATCTTAGAAGAGGTACGTCCTGGAACTTACAAGCTACAGGCTTTGGACGGGCGTGACATTGCTAGAACATGGAACATCAAACATCTGCGACGATACTACCAATAGTTTGATGTGTCAATTATGTCATGTAATAGTCTCATACATCGTATGTACTGCTATGCTCATCAATATAAAGAGACTTTCTGACTGTAAGTGTCTTATGTCCTCCTAGCCCACTCTCGATCCCAATCAATCAAGTTCGCGAAAACCAAGAAAAAAGGGGGCCGAACCCCAAGAAATAATAATAAGTTAAGGCTTAACAGGCATAACCTGAAGAATAAATCGGTACCTAAAATATTCGGTACCAAAATCAAGCTATGGGTCCAATAAGAGATTAAAAATCAAGTCTCGAGACGTTCGATATCGAAATTGAGCTGAAGGGTCGTTGAAAATCAACATCGTAAACATTTAGCATAATGAGCAGGATAAGAAGTTTACGATACAAAAACATAAGCAAACATCACAAGCAGAGTAGCAGAGAAAAAAAGTTATTACAACTCAGCGGGACTCAGTCCGGCAGCATAACAAAACAGAGAAAATGTCTGAATAGCATCAATAATACGATAATATTTAAGGATCAATGATGTTGACCTCCCCTTCCTCTTCCTCTTCCCCGGCATCCACAACAATAGGGGGAGGAGGTCCATCGGCAATGTAGTACGGAATATTCTGGTCAGTTACTCCAATATCAACGTGAGGCCAGGGAAGACCATCCCACTTCTTATCAGCAGGAACCTTAGAAAGGTAAGAAGCAAAGTGTTGATAGGCCATGTTGTACCCAGCCTTTGTAGATGGACGAGAGAGCTCGGTAATGGCAGCTTTCTCTTCTTCACTCACTTGCCAAAGATCTACCATTTCGTCCATAGAGGCAGGGCGTTGCAGCTCCAGCTCAGTGAGTTCTTCTCCAACCTTTCAATCTTTCGCTCCAACTCTTCCCACTTGCTCTCGGCCTTCTTCAAGGCAGTAAGACGAGAGGTTGATTGGTTTTCAGCCTTCTTTAAGCTACCTTCTAAACACCGCACGGAGTCTTGCGACACGTAGTGATGGCAACGGGGTAAAATGGGGTGGGGATTTGTATTCCCCGTCCCCGTCCCCGTCCTCGTCCCCGCGGGGAAATAAATTTTATTTCTCGCCCCCGTCTCCATCGGGGAACGGGGTCCCCGTCCCCATTCCCCGTTTCCTCGTTTCTTCATCCTCGGTTCCCTGTTTCTTCGTCCCATTTCCCGTCCGTTTCCCCGGTTCCCTGCTCAATTAGTTATAGCATGCATTTAACTTCTAATTTATTTATTTATTTTTCTATAATTTTGTAAATAAAATTGAATGACTTGGTTGGAAACGTTTGCTTGCGCGGTAATATTCTTGACCATGAAATGAAAAATCTGAAGGAATTCAACCCAATCTCTTCCATCAGCTTGACATCATCCTGAGATTACGCATTAATAAGTAGATCAATGAATTAATCAAAAATATATTAGTTTGTTAATTAATTAGCAATTTAAATATTTATGCACGTATATATAAATGGAATAAGAAGTCATACACACACACACACACACACACACACACACACACATTTATATACATCAATTATATAATTATAATAAGTATACCTTGAAGCGACGATAGAAGTCATCTGCTACGTCTCCATTACTATGATCAACAATCTTTTTTATCCAGTTCAGTAATTTTTTTCCAAAAAAAAGAAGACAAATTAATTAAGCTAACAATTATATATAAATATAATTAGTTAATATAAACTATAATTCTATATAATATGTGAAGCGAGGATCACCGTTGGATTAAATCCAACGGTTAAAAAGTTAAATATATATACAATATATATCTAATATACATACGGGGTCCCCGCGAGATGGGTTCGGGGCGGGGTCCCCGCGGGTGAATACTATTCCCCGTCCCCGTCCCCGACCCCTTGCGGGGTGAAATTTTTTTCCCCGTCCCCGCCCCCATTTGGACCCCGAATTTTGACCCCGTTCGGAGCGGGGTAGGGACGGATCCCCGCGGTCCGGAGGTTTTTTGCCATCCCTAATTTCTGGTTTGCCTGCAATACAAGCCAGAGGATAACTTTCGTGCACTCAAGGATATGTAGAACAGTTCAGTATTGATCAGCTTTCTTCCATTACTACAGTAACCAAATAGGGTAAAGTAAGTGTTGGGTTAAATAGATTCTTCTCTATATTAGTGTTGATTGATTCTCGTTGTTTGATTTGTCTAGTACATACTGTATCAAACTATTGCATTGAATGAATTGTTGACTTTCTTTTATCGTATCACGCTGTTAGCAGTGGAAGGCCAATCCATGAACATTGTGTTTTTGTCTGAGCATAATCTACATTTTATGAAACTTCCTTGTGCATTCCTTGCTTAGAGAAGTTCCATTTTGTGACATGGTCTCTTCTTTGTCTTCTTAGCCTTTCATTTAGATATGTTTTAGCATATGTTGTCCTAGTGGCAAGTCCAGTAGGGATTTTTTCCACTACAGCTTTATTGAGAATTCCCTAGTCTTTGATGCTCTTTCTGATACTTAGTGCGAACTGCTTTTGTTGCAACTAGAATATCTTATTGCCTATTATTGCATAGCTGGATAAGGAAAAGCTTATAATGGAGATTTTCTATATACACCACGCAAATATCTCACGCCACCTCCATTTCTGTTCGGTGCCGTTGGTCGAATGGTACGGTCAAACCGAACCGTTCAACCGACATAGCCGAACCGTTCAACCGACATGACGGAACCGTTCAACCGAGGGGCACCGAACATGGTGGTGGCGTGAGTTAAAATGATGGTATATTTAGAAATTCTCCTAATAATGCTCCCTAAAGCCTATAATGCTCCCTAAATCCTGAAGTGCTCCCCATCTCCTGTTCTCCTAAGATATCTATGACCACTATGCTTGCATGCCAAATACAATGGCATTGATCAGTCACCAATTATAACTCTAATCTGTTGCTGTCAATTACTTATCTCTGCAGAATTTTCTAACGACTAGGCTTCCCTAACTAATTGATAGGTGCCTCTCCTTTTTTTATGTGGCCCAGGGCAAAATCTAGAACTTCTGTTTGGATTTCCGGTGAGCCCAGAAGCGGAAGACAAGTGTTTGAAAACAATCATTCATATCTACCAGAGTGTCAAAATCCAAGCAAATCCAGTACTGGATCTCATGGCACAATTGAGTGTATTACATTGTTTAGAGTATAAAATATGGATTAACTCATTTCAAATCCACCAAGCATTGATGGGGACTCTGTGAACTCTTATGCAAAACTTAACTCGTTACATAGGCTTTCAAATCTACCTTCACCATGACCATCCGCCTCACATTGCATTGGTTGATGACCTCGCATATATCTCATGAGTACAGAGATTCACACTAGAGTAATCGTCTCCTTAATGGCATCTATAGGAGCTAACCTAATCTCTTAGCCTGAACAATTGCATTTATGTTTGTAGAGAAGAATGGTGATAATTGTTAATTTACTGTTATACCCTTTTCACAGAATAATTAGTCCAAAGCTGCTTCAGTCTGAGTGAAAACCACGGGGAGGAGGCCAGTGAATTAGATGGTCCGGCAAAGAGGAGTAACTGCAGTTTAAGTGGGATACATATTGTTTTTCATTTAATAACACAATAGAAGAAAAAGACCATTAAACCGGCTGCTTCTTAGCTCCCTCAGTAGTATAATGTTCTGATATTTACCTCTGGATTTTTGCCACCCCTTGTCCAGGAGAGCATGCCAAGTGAGGAAATAGAGGCTGCAATCCACACTGACTCAAGGAATGCCGATGAGCTTCGGTCAGCATACTCCAGTGAATCGACTGCAGAAGCTGGCCAGTTGGTGTTCAGGCGCATTGACTTCATGGGAAGTCGTAGAAGCTTTGAAATGTTGAAGCGTGTTACCATTGATAACAGTGGTAATGTCTATGAACTGCTTCTTAGAACATGAGGTTATGTTTAGAATCCTTCTGTATTTTCTACCGTAAGGTTCATTTTTCCACTGGTTAGTGACTTTATGCAATATTCCCCGTATTGCCAACATCCCAAAGCTGGGAATTGGGGAAATGTCTGGTTTGTGTTAGGCCGCCTTGAATCTAACCATGGAGTGCCTTGCGAGGGTGTTTGAGAAAATCGCTTCGAATCAAATACCTGTACTATTGTCTGAATGCTTGCTCTTTTGTACTCCTCTTTTCATGGAATAAAGTAAACACCTCGCTTCAGTCTGCTTGGTCAGGTTGGGCTGTGGCTCTCAACCTGCACTAGCTTAGAGGACATTGGGTGTGCATGTGCAATTTATTTGTTTAAATAGTTTCCCAGTCTTGAAGGGATGGAATTGTTCAGGTAGCTAAATGGATAGTAAAGATAAATTTTTCCTATACCGAAGGTAAAGATTATCGGTCTCGTTACTTATCTTATTACTAAAGTTTTTTTAGACTCGATGCATGGTGCAACCTCTTCACATAGTAACATTGGAATTTAGTATTTAATTTGACATTGGTTAGAACTAAGATAATATTTTATAACATTCGTACTTATTATACTTTTTTCGAACTTTTTTAGCCACCTCAAATGAAAACACGAACTAAAACACGAATCTCTATGTGTGAGATGGTATGTTGGTGAAGATAGTAAAATATACGGGTCTAGGTGTTGAGGCCAGGTTTGGACATGTGATGGGGTTGGTAGACTGAGTGGGGTTGATGTGGTGATATGACGGTTGAATCCACCCCACATCCCACAGTCAGCTAGACTGGACACCTCTGATAGATGCATCATATACTCTGTGGAAGGAGGATAGTAAAAGGTGGAAGACATATGCCCTTATATAGGCTCGGAGGAGTGAGTTTGATGGTGTTGGGCATGTGAAGGGTGTTAGATTCATATATATGGGCTTATCTGACCCAGTTAGTCTTGGGCCTAGTATAGTTAGTTTTTAAGTCTCAGGCCCAGTTAGTTCCAAATGTAATTGTTGGGTTGTGTGTGGCTGCTGTATAAATACAGACCCATGGGTAGTTGTAGTCGGTGGTGAAACACACAACAGTGTAATGATACCCTCCTGGTTCTTCGTTCTCTCAACAGTATTCACCTTCCCCCTCTTCCATTTCCTGATTACTCAAGATCCTTTCATGGTGTCAGAGCCTTGGTTGGCAATTCAGGGAGACGTATCAAGAATTTGATAGCGATCGGTGGTTCTTTGTTTGTTTCGACTGTTCCTCGATTTCATTCTTCGATTTCTCCTGTTGCGATCGATGATTCGCGAGTTTCTCTGTTTCTCGTTCAATTGATAGCTTCTGGTTTGTTATGGTTCAATTGCGTGTCTTTGGTTGCATGCTGAATTGCAGATGTTTCTGATAAAGTTTCTGTTCGAATGTGTTTTTGGTATTCTTGAGTCGTATATTTAGGGTTCAGTGATGCTGTTCCAGAATTGGTGGTTTCACTGTGTGTGTTTCTGAGACTCTTGATGGTTTCTGAGATTCTTGAGTGGTACATTCAGGATTGTTGAATTGTTGTTAGTTATAGTGTTGTCTTGACTTGTATTTGTGTGTCAACTGCCATGACTGGACTTTTCTCAACTGTTTTTCTGCCCAATATTGTCCTGGATGAATCAAATTACCTTTCTTGGTTGTTTAGATTAGAATCTTTTCTCAAAGGGCAGAAATTGTATGAATTTGTTGTTGGTTCCAAACCTTGTCCACCATCAGCGTGTTATGAGTGGCAAATTGTTGATCAGAATATTATCAATATTCTTGGTCAAACTCTTGGCCCTGCTGCTATAAGGTGTGTTATTGGCTAAGACTTCACAAGCAATGTGGAAGAATTTGAAGGATAAATTTGCTGCACCTAATAGACAAAATGTAGTTCAGCTTAAGACCAACTTTCAGTCCATAAAGAAAGGAGGTGATAGTATTGAACTATATTTGGACAAGATTAAGAGTGCTAGAGATGCTCTGAAACTGTGGGAGTTCAGTTGAAGGATGAAGATGTGGTGGTTACGGTTCTAGCAGGCCTCCCATCTGAATATGCCGCAATCAAAACTGTCATCCGAGCCCAGTCTGATAGTTGTACTCTTGGTGAACTTAAAACTTTGTCAAAAGGGGCTGAGCATGATATTTGTTTCAGTCAGCTTCTGCGTTACCAATGACGGCCAGGCTTGCAAAATCTGAGTCTCAGAATCTGTCAGTATCAAATCCGGGAATATTGTTAGTGGTGGGTGTCTGCAACCAGGTTCTCTGCAATCTGTCACCAACAATGGTGAACCATGTTCCTCTATATCGTCTATGTCCTCAAACTGCACCCATCAGCATGTGCTCTCCTGTAATTGTAGAAATGTAACCGTGGACATGTATGACAATTCTCCTTATACTGCTTTTCATGTGTATCATGGTAGGGGTCGTGGAGCACGAGTTGGTGGAGGTAATTTGGTAGGAATGGCTTTGGCAGTCGTGAAGGTAATTTTGCAAAGACAGGAGGTCAGTTTCACAATAATGGATCTCACTTCAATCGTTTTGGTGGTACTGGTGACATGATTCTGGTCGGCTCATGCTTGCTCGGAAGCGGTCCGGCTCGGGATGATTTTGGTTCATGGTCGAATGTTAGAGTTCGGTTGATTAAAGAGAAGGAACGCGTGGGATTGTTCATGGTTCGTGATGCTCGTGGACGCATGTTGGAGGTGCTTGACCTTTTTCGAGGCTCGTGTGACGTCCTTAAAGCTGCTCGGATCGATCGTGGAAGCTTAGAGTCAAGAGTGCGGACGTTTGAGCCGTTTCTGGAGCAAACACGGCTTGCAGGTCGCGGGTGTGCCTCTGGGCACGCCCATGCCATTCTTCAGACTCTTTGCTCAAAGAGTCCAGTGTCGCACACGGCTGCATGGCGGGGCCGTGCTTTTTAGCACAGCTGTGTCACAGGTTTTTAGCCCAGCGA
Source organism: Dionaea muscipula (assembly GCA_028571145.1). NCBI lineage: Eukaryota > Viridiplantae > Streptophyta > Magnoliopsida > Caryophyllales > Droseraceae > Dionaea > Dionaea muscipula. The sequence continues at coordinate 9,574 of JAOWBR010164326.1, forward strand.
GATTTTGACGTCGACACGGGCGTGTCGATGGTGGACACGGCCGCGTCGACCTATTTTATGCTTGGACGCGTTTTATTTTGCGGGGTTTTGTTTCCATAAATATTTAGACGGATATTTTGACTATTTAAAGTCCTTAAAACCATCATGTAATTCAGACTTTGATCATTATTCAATTTGAGAGAGGATTCTCTTGTTTGTTCCTTGTGAACGTTCAATCTCAACGGTGCGATTCATTTGAGATCAATCGACTTATCATTCGGATTTTCACATCCGGGTGTGGCGTCAATAATACCACGGTTCGCTTCCTTCGTGGTTGTCATTGGGTCTCGGACAAGTTACTGCGATTCACATCACGATCGGGGTCGTCGGGTTACGGTTTCCATCAGGTTCGAGTCGAAGGATCTTTGACGTTTAACGATTCCGATTCAGGTTCCGCCGCAGGTCGTCGGGGTTCGGAATTATATCAACTGGTGGGCTCAATAACGGCCAAGGTAGTAGTGTCTTGTCAACTATCTGGAAGAGGTGGTCATATTGCTCGGAATTGTTATGATCTTGGTACTTATGGTAGCCTGCAACAGGGTTGTCAGTACTGTGGGAAGAGAAATCACACTGCTGATCGATGTTTTCATCTCATTGGGTTCCCAGATCAAGGTGGAATGAATAATAGCACAGATCTGTCTTCTGGGACAAATGATAACACGGGTGCCATGCTTGTAGATACAACTAATCCTCAAGGTCCTGCTTTCTGGTTGGTTGATTCTGGGCCGCAAATGATATGACTAGTGATGCACGACTATTGCATAATATTACCTCATATCCTACCTGTGACTGTTCAGATTGGTAATGGTGAGACTCTTTCTACATCTAATATGGGTAATAGTTCTCTTGGGGTGCTAGACCTCTCCAATGTGCTTCTTATTCTTGATTTGGCCGTGAACTTATTATCTCCTTACCAGCTGTGCAAGGAAAACAATTGTGCAGGGAAGGATATTATACAGAGGAGCATGTGATCGTGGTTTGTATCCCATTCCATGTCAGTTGTCTGCCGCAACAGTTGAAGCAAGTGCAACTTTATGCAGCAATAAGGGGTTGTGTAATACTGCAGTCTCATCTGTTAATCCCCAATCGCATTGTTCTGCGACTAATGACTATAGCTGATTCCCAGCAAAATCAGCCTATGGCTCTCCTTAGGAAACATGTACAGCACAGTGTATGGCACAAAAGATTTGGTCATCCTTCAAATAAGGTTGTTAACATGTTGACACTATACCATATCATGCATATGGTAGTATTTGATAACCGCTACTATATTCTAAAAAACCGTAACGGTAGATATACAGTAGTGCTTAGGCACCCGCGTTATTTGTGGACGTGGGCATAGGTTATGATAGCGGTTGTGAATTTACAATAGCGGTTAGGTAACCGTTATTATATTAGAATATTATCGTTGCGGTTGATTATATATAGTCGCAGTTAAATAAACGCTATTATGCATATACCTATGGCTGTGGTTAATTACCGTTGAAAATAAAAATTAATGCTACTATATATTTACCTATTGCAGCGGTTAATAATTATATAGTAGCGTTGATTTTTATTTACAGCAACAGTTATTATTATTAATGGTAGCGGTTGTGCTAATCAATGACAACAGTTACTGTAAATAATAGTTGCGATATAATAGTGTTATCATAACTATATCTATTATGGCGGTTAATATAATCAACGGTATCGATTATTGTTGAGATAATGTTATTATAGCTATATCTATTATAGCAATTAATATAATCAATGGTAGCAATTCTTTAAGGTAGCATATATTTACAGTAACAGTTATTTATGGTAGCGGTTATTTACAGTAATCAAATCTAACTAAAATTAAAACATATAAATACCAGATGACAAAATAAGATAAAAACCTTTATAATTTAATTGAATATTGATCGCAAATAGGTTTACGAAAGTATGTAAATTATTACTACAGTACAGAAATATCTAAAATAACTGCAGCCTGACAATACTATATAATGATAAAGAAAAATATATAAGATTGATGATATACAATATTAATGTCGACATTATATATACATGAAAATTCCAGTGTCGACTTGTAGTACCCCGTACCATTTTATTCGGTTGGTTCGGTATTTTAAACCGGTCGTGGTGACGGATCAATCCGGTTAAATAAAGGAGAGATTAAATTACGGTTTCGTTGAGTTTTAAAATTTATTTAAAGTTAGAAAAATTAAAATTATTAAGATGGTATTATTTACGGCTTGGAATTATAATAAATAAGATATTAATTTATGGTTGTGACGGTTAATAAATTCAAAGTTCGTAAAATTGTATTATAAAGTTAAGCTAGCACAGTTGGTGTGGCGCGTGACT
>JAOWBR010164337.1:0-11960 GCA_028571145.1 Dionaea muscipula
GTTTGGGCTGTAACGGCTTAGAGTTGCCGTGGTTGATTGTGTGATTGATATTCATGTGGTATGTGATGCTGGCATGTGTTTTTCGTCGATTTATATGGCATGTTTTAATTCCTGCTTCTAGAGAATTATAGGGTGCATGCTAGGTGTTCGATGAAATGCCTGTGAGGACATTAGCATGATTCGTTATGGTTTATGTGTTTATTATTCGATCCCAGCATGCTTAATATTAGACGCACATAAACTGTTTGGTGATATGCTAATGTATGCGTTGATTATGTATGCTGCATGTTTAGTCGATGTTAATATGCGTGGTTTTCGTTCCCTGCGGTGGATGGTATGAATGTGCATATTAAGTGTTCGACGAAACGCATTCGCGTTTGCAGCAGAGCCGCGACACGGCCGTGACTGCTCATCACGGGCGTGTCGCCCAACGCTGGTCACGACCGTGTCTATTGGACACGGCCGTGACGTGCCTTGATGCCGAGCAGTTTTCTGCTCGATGCGTCCGGGCTATTTTAGCCCGGCCGTGGCCGACCCTAATATGTTATTAGGTGTTATTAAAATGCTATTATTATAAGATTAGTCATCAGGAAAATTTTGTTGTTCACCGTACGCACCTAGCTAGGTCCTGCACGCTTCCGCCGGGGCTCCGTTCGCCCGGGGCTCCCTGCAATATATACAGTCAGTCTCCAAAGTGGGCTTCCATTTTTTCAAGGAAGTGTAGACTTCTCACAATCCTTAGATTAGCAATCATCAAGGGCCCAGATATTTTCCAAAAAAAAGAAGTGGTTGAAAAATGAGCCCACGCTTCCTTGAAATTTGGGCCCTTGATGATTGCTAATCTAAGGATTATGAGAAGTGCACACTCCCTTGAAAAATCGGAAGCCCACTCTGGAGACTGACTGTATATATATATAGGGGTCAGCTAGGGGGACAACGTTTGTGACAACACTTGTTTCTGAAATGTTTTGAGACGAACCAAAATGGTGGATGCGTACAAAATATATTTTTAAGGGAGTATGAAAAAATCGACCTAAAAAAATTACGGGAAAGGCTCCATTCGGATGTTTTTCAGGTTATTTTGGGCCGATTTTGGCACTATAAAGGAAGTACCTTATCCGAAATGATTTTGGACGATCCTCTCATTGGATATGTTCAAAATTTGTTTTTATTAGGGTCAAGAAACTCTATCGTAACCCGAGGTGTTAATGCATCAACCCCAATTAAAAGAAAATCCGAAAAACTAAAAACCCTATAGAAATCTGAGTATATTTGGGTAGAATCAACCCTACCGTAACCTGAGGGGTAATGCAATGCGTTTTTAGGACGTTTTGAACGCATCTAACAGTTCGGATCGGCCGAAATTATTTCGGATATGGTACTTCCTTTATAACGCCAAAATCGGCTTGAAAAACGTCCGGATGGAGCCCTTCCCAATATTTTTTTCCAGATTCTGAGGACGGAATTCCTCCTTAAAATCACATTTTCTACGCATCCACCATATTGGATCGTTTCAAAACATTTCAGAAAAAGCGTAGTCACAAGTGTTGTCACAAATGTTGACGCCACCTATTTCTAGAATGTTTTGACACAATCCAAACGGTGGATGTGTAGAAAATATGATTTTAAGAGAGGGTTACAGAAGAACTAGACGAAAAATAATGACGGGAAGGGCTCCATACGGACGTTAGAAAGTACGTTTTGGGCCGATTTCAAAATACGCTATAATACTTTTCTGGAACGTTTTGGGCCGATCCGAACCATTGGATGTGTTCAAAATATAAGATTAATAAGGATACAAGAAACCCAACCGGAACCCGAGGTATTAATGCATTAACCCCAACTAAAAAAAACCCAAAAAACTAAAAACCCTATTGAAACCTAATTATATTTGGACCGAATCAACCCTACAGTAACCCGAGGACTGTATTTTTAGAACGTTTTAAATACATCCAGTGGTTCGGATCGGCCCGAATCATTTTGGATATGATACTTCCTTTACAGTGCCAAAATCGGTCCAAAACAGGCCGAACAACATCTAGATGAAGGCCTTCCCGATATTTGTTTTCAACAATTTCTCACAGATACCCTTAAAAACATATTTTAAACGCGTCCACCATTTCGGATCATCTCGAATCTTTTTAAAACACGAGCGGCGTTTTTTGGCATTTTTCATGGCGCCCTATAGCCATCATACACACACACACACGAGAAGGTTATTTGGTCGTCGTTATGTACCCCGCTTTTGATCCGGAATGTTTTGAGATGATCTTAACGCTGGATGCGTAGAAAATGATATTTTAAGATATTTCACGTTTGACGTCCGTCCAAAAATAATGATGGGAAGGGTCTCATTCGAACGTTTTTCGGGTCGATTTTGACATAATAAAGTAAGTACCAAATCTAAAATGATTTGGGTCAATCCGAAAAGTTGGATGCGTTCAAAACGTCCAAAAAACGCATTGTAATAACCCCTCGAGTTACGATAGGGTTGATTCTGCCTAAATATACTCGGGTTTCTATAGGCTTTTTAGTTTTTCAGTTATTCTTTTAGTTGGGGTTGATGCATTAACACATCGGGTTTCGGTACGGTTTCTTGTACCCTCATAAATCACATATTTTGAACATATCCAACGATTCAGATCGGCCCAAAACGTTCTAGAAAAAGTTATATAGCGTATTTTGAAATCGGACCAAAACATACTTTCTGAAATCCATTTGTAGCCCTTCCCGTCATAAATACAGGGGGTTATTTGGCCGTTATATACGTCGTTATGTAGGTCAACCCATTTTACAATGATTTGAGATGATCCGAACGGTGGATGCGTAGAAAATGACATTCTAAGATATTTCACGTTTCATGATGCCCGTCGAAAAATAATGACAAGAATGGCTACATACGGATGTCGAAAAGTACGTTTTGGGCCGATTTCAAAATACGCTACATAACTTTTTCTGGAATATTTTGGGCCGATCCAAACCGTTGGATGTGTTCAAAATATGTGATTTATGATGGTATAAGAAACCCTACCGGAATTCGAGGTGTTAATACATCAACCCCAACTAAAAGAAAAACCAAAAAACTAAAAACCCTATAGAAACCTGAGTATATTTGGCCAGAATCAACCCTACCGTAACCCGAGGGGTTAATACAATGCGTTTTTAGGACTTTTTGAACACATCTAAAGGTTCAGATCGGCCCAAATCATTTCGGATATGGTACTTACTTTATAACGCCAAAAATGTCCGGATCGAGCCCTTCCCGTCATTATTTTTTAACTGACTTGAAACGTGAAATGTCTTAGAATGTCATTTTCTATCCATCCAATGTTCGAATCGTCTCAAAATATTCCGGATCAAAAGCGGCATATATAACAACGGCCAAATAACCTTCCCGATATATATATATACACGAGGCCGCTATATGGAGGTCCTGTTATCGCCCCTATTTGGAGGCTCATCCACAACCGTAGATGAAAGGGAAATGGACGTACCATATTTGATTAATCAAAGAAAAGAAAATCTAAAAAAATCTAAAAAAAGAAAAGAAACAATAAATTCTAGAGTATATAGGATCAAATCTGATACGCCAATTTCTCTTTGATATATGGTTGTGGATAGACCTCCAAATAGGGGCGATAACAGGGTCTCCATTTAACACTCCGGATATATATATATATATACACACACACACACACACACACATATACCTATCGATGTACGTAAACGGCCGATGGACTCTAATGAATGACCCCGTAGAACCAGAGAGATACATATGTTTTATGTGATATCTAGTTGGACTTGTAGTTAAGCTAGGGTGTGGTAAGTGCATAGATAACCCTATTTTTCTCTCCTTAGTGAGCTCTCCTCGATATTCCTGAGATTCCTTGGCCCTCTTGTGTTATTATTGATATCTTTAGTTACATGCTATATCCTAAGTATGTTTGGATGATTGTGAGAGTTGTACACTTCATGAGTACTTTGTTACTGTTAATACTGCTTGTTGTCGGTATTGTCATCTTATGGAATAGCATGCGTGTTGAGGAGTGTTGTCTTGATTCTCATGGCTGGATTTATGTTTGTATAGCTATTTTCATGTCTCATATATGCCCTTTGTGTCATGGTCTCCCTTTTGATCATGCGTGAAGTATGGGCATTTGAGCTCACTACCTAGTACGTTCACGTGGAGAAGCATGGTCCGGGGCTACCGCATGCTCATTTTCTCTAGGCTAGCGATTGGGGGATTTAGATACTTCCGCAGTGTAGTCTGGAGTCTATGGTTGGGGGTACCCAGTAGGCTCGCTAGTCTATTAAGGGGTACTCATAGTACTAGCAAGGGATGATGCCATTATTTAGTTCATGACACTCCTATGCCTCTTCTCTGATGATGTCGGCCAGAGTGGCCATTGTTTATTTTTCATCATCTTGGTGGGATGCCAGTGTGTTTGTATTTCATTTGACCTGGTGAGATGCCAGCGATACTGTTAGATAGATATTCTTGCATGACTATATTGTGATCTTGTTGCTTAATCATTTTTGCTTTTATGGTATCTATCTATGATTGTATTCGTCATTGTCTCTTGTTTACTGCTGCTTTTATATGCCATCATATACATTCTCTTGCTCCCAGCTCATATTTTAGGCCATGGGGCATCTCAACTTTTATACTCATAGGCGATATGCACTTACTAAGCTTTAGGCTTATGCACATTTTCCTTGGTACTTGGGTGCAACGCCTTTCATTCGCATCCAGTCTTGTAGCAGGTAATTGTATACAGTAGCATATTAAGGAGCTAGAGATTCAGTGGTGTCAGTTCATCTCGAGGGATTAGCGTTGTTGTCTTGAGTTATATTTATAGCATTTGGAGATCATTTGTATTATGTTATGTATTATATCATGGTATTCAATTCCTTGGGCTACTTAGACATGCTTGAGGTTCTTATTAACAAAATCTTGGGTTTGTAGTCCTTTGAGGCAGTTGTGATGGAGATGTGTTGTATATTATGTTGAGTTTGGTTCAGATGTATTTGTTGGCATTTGTCCCTATTTAAGGGAGGTCATGTCGAAATTTCTATTATTTTTAGAGTCGGCATCTCCTTAATCACCATATTTCTAATTTTTGGCCTCTTTAGGTGAGGCCTGATCCCGATTTAATGGCTAATCGGGGTCTGGGTCGTGACAACCCAACAACCTTCAAAGTCCCTGACCCATAGCCTATACCAGGTGCGACTAACCCGCCTCCTGGTCGGCCACCCATGCACCACTTGGAGTAGACGACACTTTCCCAGCATGCTTAGTAGCCATCCCTATCCCCAACCGCGACACAACTGAAAGCATATGCTCGGTAATCCAATCGGAGCGAGGACATAATGGGACAGTTATATTTATGTGGTTCAGTATCTATGTAAATACAAGCAAAACATTTATATTTGTCACTAATAAAAGTCATTTATTTTTCATGCGTTGTTGGTTATGTTAGAATCAATACATTTATGTTTGCTAAAACGTAATATGGTAAAGTCACATGTCTTGAGTTATGCACTTTGGTGATCGTGATATAGAATATGATAATGGAGACTCAAGTAGCTAAAAGCTTAAAGACACAAACAGTTCATCGTCGTAGGATCTCGAGATGAGGCATCGATGATCCGGTTAGACGATCATGTAGTTCATCACCTAAAGTGTTTAGGATCACCAATCTCTTGAGCCATTGATGTTAGTAGAACATCATGATGATTGTGTGGATGCTTAGTAGAGACAAAGGGTGCTAAACATGACACTTAGATAGTTTTTAATGGTAATTATACTAACTGTTAATGATTGTATTCAAATGATCCTTAGACTAGAGATTGCCATGATACCTTGTGTGTCGGGGAATTAACTACTCTCTGTCTTAGAAAAATTTCTAAACCAAAGAGTGGGGGACTACCAATATTGGTAAAAAATAAACTTAGTCATAAATGGCTCGAATAGTACCCAACGTGACCTAAAAAGGTTCAGGCCCAATGGTCCATTTGACCAAGTCAAAACGCCACCTCAGCAAAGTATAAGAACAAATGCCAAACATGCAGATCCAGCGTAATGTTCAGTTATAACCAAGAGTTCGTTCAATTCGAACCAACTTCACGCGGAATTAGTTTGCTCCTAACTACCAAGAACCAATCTTGTTAGTTAGACCCTATGCTGCATCTATCTTCCCAACTTTATAAGTACGTCCCTTCCTACGAACCTTAAATCCATCTAACTCTCTAGCAAAGCACCACGATCACAACGCTCCAAGAAGTTCAAAATCCATTTTGACTTCCTATTTACACAGCTCCCCCAGTGTTCACTCGACGAGTTCCTAAAAGCTCTTCTCGAAGCTCCATCGAGAGACTATGTCTATTCGATGATCTTTGAGCCCAAGGATCGACGTCGATTACCCATCCATCAGTTATACAATTGACAAATCGTCCCAAAGATCCTTTGCGGTCACTTTGTAGGACAACGAATTAAGCATTCAGTATCATATCTTTACTATATTCTCTATTCTCCCGCTTTCTTCTTTCCTCCTTATTCTCACCCGAGCATCAAGGACGCCTTAGACATTTTTCTAAGGCTTGTGGTACTCCTAGAAAAATCCCAAGAGTAATCACCAAAGTCCCGAGGAAACCGGGTCAGAGAGGTCCGACTTGGAGAGGATCCGGTCGACTCGGGGGAGGAGTGTGTTTTGAGGAAAGGCGACTACGATGACTTGAAACAGATGAACAAACTCGTCAGAGGGTACCCAAAGGTGTTAGCTCGGGGAGACCGCTCCGATGCTTAAGTCAGCAAGTGTGTAAAGTGAGGAAAGCCCTCTTGGGAGCTGCGCCGACCAGGCTGCCGAGCAGGCAAGGGTGCCGAGCAGGCAGAGTTGCCGAGCAGGCAGGGGGCCGAGTAGGCAAGAGAGCAGAGCAAAGGCTAGGAAAATAAATGGGCAAGTGTCTGTACCTTAGATCTTGGGAGGCGACCCCTATTTATAGGGGTCAGGGGGGTGGTGAAATTACCAGAATGACCTGGCCGACCAGGCTGCCGAGCGGAATGCTCGGCGCTGACTATTGAATACTACCAAGAGCTGACGTGGCGTGCCCGCCGACCAGGTAAGTGCCGACCAGGCAAATGCCGACCAGGTGGGCCGAGCAGGCAATGCCGACCACGTAGGCCGAGCAGGCACTTCAAGCCGAAAAATTATGTTCCGCCCGAGTTGGTCTCCTTGTCCGCGTTTAGGGGTGAATACCCGTATATTATCAGTCCCCCAACTTTGGAGTGCGAACGTAGTTCGGATTGTGAAGTTACAGTCAAATCAGAGTGGACAAGGTCACCGGAAGATGTACATGTTGCGCTTAATTGTAGGTCAAAAACTTCTTAGAGCGTGTCGTGGCACCAGTTGAACGGGCTCATCGCGGACCCAAATGCCGAGCAGGCTGCCGAGAAGGCTGCCAAGCAAGCCTGCCGACTAGGCTGCCGAGCAGGCGCCTGGCCTGGGTCTATAAATAGACCCCCCTCCCCGCCTTTGTTTCTTCACTGTTGAAGATCTGTAGAAGCTCTCGCCGAAAAAGCAGCGCGCCGAGCAAGCAATCGCCGAGCAAGCAACCTTCTGCCTTCCGCCGAGCAGAATCTCAGGTAGAATGTCGAGAAGGTTAACGCTGACCAGGCAGTTAGAGAATTTTCATCAGTTTTTCGTCTTTTTCTATTTTAAGCCAAAATGTCCACCGAACCTAACCTTTCCGTGCCAAACCCTTCCGAAGCCATCCCGGACCCCGTAAATGCTGAGAACAACCCTGTAAATATCGAGAACCCAGCCGATCCTCCCCTAGAGCCTGTCGGGGGTTCTCTTCATCGAGAAGTGATTAGACGTCACACTAGATCCAGAAAGAAGCGTGTTTTTGAGGAACCTAGCAGTTCGGCTCCACGAGTTTATTCTTCTGGAGCCGATCACATTGTTGTTTTATCTGACTTTGATTTGGCGCTTTACCCTCAACGCTTTGAGTGTCCTGACTACACGTTCCGTGCTCCCGCCACTACGGAACGCCCTTTTGACGCTCGTGATGGGAAATGGCGGTTTATGTAGACAGTTTATCCGTTGGGGAGCATTTCCCCTTGTGTACATACTACAGAACAATAATTGACACTTTTGGGATCATCCTCGCTCAGCTGACTCCGAATGCCTGGGCCCTGATGGCCGCCTTTGGAGGTTTATGCAAGGCTCTGGGATACGCGGCAAACACCTGCGTCTTTTGCCATTTCTACATGATCTCTAAAACTCGCAACGACAGTGAGATCGGGCTGTACTGCTTCTCTGCCAAGTCTAAGGGAAATTTCATCTCTGGGCTTTCCTCCAAGATCCGGGATTTCAAGAGGCGATGGTGTTGGGTGTGAGTTCCTGGGATTGTGTCTAACCCGGAATGGCGCAAGCCGGCAACCAACCTCATTGTTGAATACTATGATGCTGAGGTGGGGTTGATTACCCGGATTACAGAGGAAGTCGAGGGGAATCTTGCCTGGAAGTTGAAGGAGTTGCTCAATCCGGAGCTATTAAAGGCAGCCAGATTGACCTCAGCCCCTCCTGTTGTTGCCGTTGCCTCTCCATCTGCTCATGCTTCTCACTCTCCTGCCTATCATTCTCCTGTCCCAGCCGACTCCCTTCATGCACTCTTTGACAACCTCACTCCCGAACTAGAAGCTCTTTCTCCCTACCGGCCTATCCCACTTTTCCCTTCTCCTTCTGCCGACCTCGATGCAGAGGCACTTAATTTTTCACAGGATGTGGCAGTGGCGAGGTTCTTGTGAACATCGCTTCTGATGATGATGCAGGGGAATTCGATGACCCATCCCTGCCTATCCATCAAAGAGCCTCTGCTGAGGCTGGGTCTTCTGGTTACTTTTTGTTTAAACTTCATCATTTTTTTCATCTTTTTGTCTACCACTGTTTTGTGCTCTGCTTTTTATGCTTTATTCTATATTTACACTTGAGTTTCTCTTATCTTTGAAGATATGGCCCCGAAGCACCCAAAGAAGAGATCTCCACCGGCCCTGAGAATTCCTGGGGAACGTGCGAATCTAGAAGAAGGGAAAATCCAACTTCCTCCGCATGCCGACAAGCGTCCACGTTCTAGCGATGACCCTCCTCCCCCGCAAGTGGCCGCTGCTTCTCAACCTCCTGCAGATTTGAGGGGGGATGGTGCCTGAGATCAGCCGGGCATGGCCAACATTCTCCTTAGAGGCATGGCTCCTCAGGCCACTCTTCAGTCCAGGCCTCCCAAGAAGCGTCTTACAGGCAACTACTTGTCGTCCTACCCCTCCACGCACTTCAAATCGCCTGATTAGATGTGCACCTCTCCTGCGCCCGTGCTCAACAACATCCCTCATCCTGAGCGCTCAATAATGACTTGTGAAGACAATGCGCTGGCAGCGATTCAGGCGGTGGCCACAACCACCCGGGGTGATCTGGACCACTACATCAATGAGCACCGGTTTTATGCAAGAGATTGGATCAACCGAGACATGCGGTCTTCGATAGCCCGATTAGCGGTCACGGCAAAGGCATCCATGAGGGCGCAAAATGAGGCCCAGGAGAGGATTTTTGATAAGAATCGGGATATCCAGAATATGCAAGTCCTGCAGGATGCCCTCAAGGGTGATGTCAACAAGTATAAGGGCTTTCCTGATAAGGCGACAGAAGATGCCATGAAAGCTCGTGAGGGGGAGGCGAAGGCGAGGCGTGACCTGGAGCTGTTGAAGCATGATTTTGACTTGGTGAAAATTGAACGGGACCGCCATCAGTGGGATGCTGAGGGGGGGCACCAAGAGACTGAGAAGGTGCGCCATGAACTGGAAGAGGAGAGGCAACAAGGCGGTGCGGTGAATCTGGAGGCCATCAAGGATGCCCACTTCACTGACTGGGTGGATGAGTAGCAAGAGATGCCGGCAGGACGGGAATGGATTTCGGACGCCTGTTGGGGAGCGAACCTGTAGGGATACCATGCAGCTCTGAAACACTTGAGATCCCGGCGTCCACCCGATATGACCCATGTTGAACTCTCGGGTGGAATGACTCGATTCACCGACATGGGTATCGACGATAATGGGGAGGTGTTCTGTATTGAGCAAGGGGAAAAGGGTGCTACAGCTGATCCTTCTTTGGTGCCTAAAAGCTCTGATCTGATCATAGGAGGGCGGCGTTCTCCTACTTCCCTGGTTCGGGATATGCTAGAAGTGGATGAAGTGCTGGGTGTCTCCCGTACTAATGCTGCTACTCTCGATGCTGATCAACAAATCTGGCGAGCAGCGTTAGAGGACATCGGGCTGAACACTGAGGAGGGGGCGCTTGGTCAGCAGCCAGGGGGTGAGAAGGAGATGGTACAAATCCCTGAGCATATTGAACAAGATCCAAATGATGATGCCTGACTTAGACTTTATTTTATCCTTCCTTTGTCTATCTTCTTTCTGTCTTTCTGTTTATCCTTTTGAACTGTAAATGTTCTGAATAGGGGACCCAGGTCTTCGCCCTATTCTCAAGGACTTGTCTGGAAGAGGCGTTGCACTTGGTTTTTTATGTAATCTCCTTTCTGATTAATGAAAATTTGATTTTTCCCTGTCTGTGATGCTGTGTTAGATACTTGTTTCTTTATGTTTCTACTTATAGGTTAAAAGCATAATGGAATTTAAAGTAACGGTAATCGAAAGAGTTGTGCATTATAACTTGAAATAGGAACCTGATTACCGTGTGACTGGAATTATACTTTCCTGGCGGACTAAGAGACTTGGTGGTCGGCCAGTTGATGGTGAAAACGATTCCAGTTTTTGTATAAACATGCGGGAACTACCCGGCTTATATTCTTCCGCGTGGGGCGACCTAAATCACGGGAATAGTCATCCGAGGCGGGGTAGACCCGGCTTACACTGGGATAGAGAGAGTCATCCGAGGCAGGGAAGACCCGGCTTACACGGGGATAGAGAGAGAGTCATCCTAGGCAGGGAAGACTCGGCTTACACGGGGATAGAGAGAGTTATCTGAGGCGGGGAAGACCCGACTTACATGGGGATAGAGTCATCTGAGGCGGGGTAGACCCAGCTAACACAGGGATGAAGTCATCTGAGGCGGGGTAGACCCGGCTTACAAAGGGATGAAGTCCATTGTGGACGGTGGGTGTAAGAAGATGTCGAATAAATTTTGCACGTCCCGATACCTGCACTTGGGTACTGGAATCATTAAAAAATCGTACCCGACTTAGTGACGGAGGTGTACCTGGCCCGAAGGCTCCGGGTCACCCCATCCAGACCACCGAGACAGAGGTGCGGACGAGAGCCGACTAATTCTCTTTGGGGGACGGTTAAGGGACCAAGCTTTTTAATGGAACTTAGCGGGGGTAAGATTTTTTCCTACGGAGCGGTCCCGACGAAATGGCGGAGGTAACCTGTCCCAAAGGCTCTGGGTCACCCCATCCAGGATCACTGAGACAGAGGTGCGGACGAGAGCCGACTAATTCTCTTTACGGGACGGCCTTGTTCCCGTCTGGCATTGCTAACAGACGAAAGATAAGTCCGGTTAGTTTAACCCCGCGAGGAAGAAACCTTACTTTGCTGTGTTCCTTGTGTGATTTTCTCATCTTTTAAAAGGGAAAAGAGTAAGAGGTAAGAGGGTGTCACCGGGTGCCTCGCGCTGAAGTTTGAACTTTGGCAGTCGCGTCGAGGCATGTACTGGATGTAACACCCAAAACCGGGTGCTCCGACGATAACCCGTGGGGTGAACCACGGGTCATTGAAGCCAAAAGGATGAAACATGAAACACTAAATCAGACAAATCTTAGATGAAATCCAACAAAGCATCATGCATGCGAGGAAAGAAACCAGGCCAAAAAGGGCATCAAACATCATGCGGAAGCATCATAAAACATAAAACTACTACAAGTCCCTCATAGGGAAATCCATCATACAAAAG